>CM020181.1:30338631-30359282 GCA_009805545.1 Oryza longistaminata
GCGGCGTAATGAGCGGCGGGTCCGGAAGTACAGCGAGTTTGGAGATGGCGGCCGAGAAGACGCAGATTATTCCGGTACTCTGCCTTGGAAACGGCGGCAGCGGCCCAAACAGAGCGGTTTCGGAGGAGCCGGGGAGCGAGCATACGGCGGCGGAGGATGAGACGGCGCGTGAGATCGTGGACGTGGAGGTGCGTCGCCAAGTCGCCAGGTACAAACACAAGCTCAGGGAATTCAAGCTGACAGCCATCGGCACCGCTGTCTTCCTCGTATTCTGGGTGGTTTTGTTGCTCTTCGGGACCCTCGACCACCACGTGTCCGTGTCGTGGCGCCGGTTCTTCGTCACCTGTGGTGTGTTTGAGTGCCTATTCTGGCTATACCTCGTCGTCGGCCATCTCAGAGAGTATGGCTTGTCCATCCCCAAGATCTCCGACTTCAGCAACGAAGAGAATCAACTGCCGCCGCTGGGCCACGGCAATTGCTGACGATCTCAAAGATCGACCGTTCCTCGTGAGACAACAATATCCACGAGAGGAGAGCTTTAGGATCATGGTCCATGGAAGCATGCGCTGATGAGAGCATAAAACTGACACGACGTCGTATAGTGTACTGGCTCTCCTATCTATTGCATTGAAAGGTACTAACTTTATGCTGTTTGCCTGTTTATTTCGCTGGTTCTTAAAGTTTAGAGCGTGGTGTCACTTAGATCCACAATTTTATAAAATTGATATCAAGATCCATGATCTTGTTTAAATGAAACACTATGATCCAAAGCACGTCTGACTGTGTTGACCTACCTATGAGGCTATCCAGTTTGGTCGCATCTTTGCAATTAGCCCTCTCCATGCCCAATCCACCCACCTCTCCCATTTTGTTCCCCTCCTCACTCACTGTGGCATCTAAGGCCACGACAGCGGTGACAAGGGCGGTGGTGGAGACGCAGCTAGGGCGAGGGAGGCGGGCAGGGAAATGCTGACGAGGGAGGCGATGGTTAGCAGCATAATCTATTCGCTTATACTTATGCTTATCAGCCAAAATTTAAATTCCCAACCTTAAACTTGGAGGTTGATTTTGGAGTTTTTTTCATCAAAGTTTATTTTTCAGCCTTTGCTTTTGCTTTTAGATCATCAAGAACACGTATATAAAAATTTTATTCACAAATTATTTTTTGTTTGCAAATATGACATTTGGCTTATTTCCCGCCCCCTTAGGTAGATTAATCATCAGTAGAAATAGAATCATGGACATGAATTCCTTGTAAGAAGAACCAAGTTAGTTGCCACAATAGCATGTGGCACTTTGCTCCCCTGCAATTTCTTCTCCTTTTTCGCACCAAAAAATTACTAACACCAAGATAAACAGTACCAAATAATTTGCAAACATATCAATCATATATGTGGAATAGAAAGAACAGATAAATAGGAGACATCTGAAAAAAAGGGACAATATCAAAATTTTCTGTCAGCTTACACCTATCGCCATCTCCTTCTCACTACTTCGTAGTAATCACACTAGCAAACCATGACACCTCAATTACAACTCATACGTTCCCTGTCAGATACTGTGCCAAATGCTAACGCATCTGCCAGAATAACCATCTCCGAAAGCATCATTTCATTATGGCAGCGACATAATAGGAGAGACCACCCAGCCCAAGATATTCCAACTTAATTGTGATGTCACAAGTGGTTATTTCAATTTGGGCAGGTAATAATTTCCCGCACAGGGAACAATAGACCTGCAAGAAAATTCATTACTAGTGTATCGTGCGTTGTTTTTGTGTATCTTAGTCCCTCATGTGCATGCTCATAATAGTGCTTAATAGTCCCAGGGATGGAAATGCCCTGAATGCAAATATCCACAAAAGATCAATATAGCCAGCCATCTCACGCTGAGAAAATCCTTTTGAGGGAAAAAAAAAAAAAGCAATAGCGCATCGCTATATCTGTATAGTGTATTGTGCTGTGTCTCATGCCCCAAATGTGTTTGCCTCATGTACATAACTACATATAGCAAATTATGCCATGTTCCGCAAAACTGTCCATCTTATCAACAAATGGCAGAGTAAAATACTGGTGATTATTCTAGATAGGTATTCATAGAAAGAAGAAATGAAGGAATTGACTGCTGTCACACATTCCAAGTTGGTCACCATGACCATGGTTTCCGCCTGCGGAGTAACATTTTTCCTTTTTCCTAAAGAATAAGATATACAGCGCCAAGGAGACAGGGTCAGTGGGCACGAAGAGATAATTCAATCTAATTCCTACCCTAACCTGGGGAACCATCCCCTTTATATAGAGGGGAACTTCCTAACCCTTTATATATAGATAGAGGGGAACTTCTAACCCTAGACTCTCTAACCAACTGAGCTACGTATACCGTTCCTGTTGGGCCTTGGCCCTCTCGGCCCATACCCAAAGGCGGACCATAAGGACATGACATGTTCATAACAAGAAAAGAAATTAATGATCCCCGCCATAATAGCAGTTACTAGAGCCCCAATTCCATCAAAAAGGACAGTTCGATATGGAAAACACAACGGATACTAGATAAGGGTGGCGCGAACAAAACTGCATCAGCGCATGATTCTTAAGACTCTTATTAAGTGGACTAGGTCACCAATCAAAACTGAGAATCTGGCAGTGATGTTCATACTTTATCACGCTGAAGCGATGGTACACTGATAGTAATTGTCTCATATTAAGAGCTAACATGACTGTCTTCACGGATTATAGCACAATTGTCACATGTAAAATTCAATTACTGCACATAATTAAAACGGGGATAGCTTCATCAAAATTGACCGTCCTAATACAAACTAACACGGCACCACCTCCTTCACATAGATCTCACGAAGTGTACTTGATAAATCAAATTTCTGTGCCTGTATAACATAAGTACTAATCTAAAATTCAGATCGATTCGAAATAACAAGTTCCATCCGCACATCTAATCAGACGCTCATCAGAAAGCAAATCTCATAGTTATGTATAGAAACACACCAACAGATTGACATGGGGGTGGATGGGTAGCGGCCTGTGGTGTACTGACCTAGGTCACCCCCGCGCTTGGCGGAGTTGCAGTCGGACTCCTCGGTGGCGACGTCCTCGAACTTGCGCTCCCCGGCGACGATCTTCTCGCGGAGGGCCCGCGCGAGGTCGGCGGCGTCGTCGCGGGTGGTGGCGGAGATGGCGACGCCCTCGGGGTCGCGCCACGAGGCCTTGCGGCGGGAGCCCTCGTGCTTGATCAGGATGTGCGAGGCCCTCACCGTCTCCGTCTCCGTCGCCGACGACGCCATCTCGATCTCCTCCTCTACTCCTCCTCCGCCTCACCAATACGCTTTCGGCGAATACGCTTTTCGAGTCCGTTTGTGCAAACCACATGGAGTAGTGATGAATGAATGAAATAAGGGTTTTAGAGTTGCTATAGGGTGTGTGTTTGCAAGAAGCAAGTTACCAACACTCCCTCTCGTTTTCCACGCGCACGTTTTTCAAACAGTTAAACCGGCGCTGGGCCGCTTGCGGGCGGCGTCGCCATCGGCGGCGGGGGTTTCGGTCCCTATCTTGGCGTCCTTGGCTGCGACTCTCCGAGGAGCAGAGGAAGCAGAGAGAGAGAGAGGGTTCGGTCGAGTGGGAGAGAGCCTTGGTTTTTGGTTTGCTGCTCGGACTCGACAGAATGAGCCGGTTTTTGCTATATAGCAGCGTCCGCTTTGGATCAGGTTGCTTCGCTTATGGATTCTTTGCATCAAGGAATTTCAATGGTTCGAAGGAATTTCATTATTTAAAAAATAAATTCTAGTACAGTACACCCTCGGTAAAAAAAACAAACTCGTATTATGATGTGACACACCCTAGATTTATTCGGATTCGTTGTACTATGATACATCAAATCATATTACTAGGTTGCCTTTTTTTTAAAAAAAAAGAGAGGCAGTACTTACAACAAAATAAGTAGGATTGAAAAAATATATATAATGAATTAGGTTCCTCCTATAGCCTATGAGGCTATAACATCCTATTTGTGTGTTTTCTCTATTCCTGTGTTTTCAAAATCTATGTTTTAAAATGAACCAGGTTATTGATAGCAGAGTAAAAAAACTATCAACGAGTATTGCTTCCCAGCAAGTTTTATGGCTATCCATAATTACCACTCAGTTATCAATGAACGGTGTAACCGTGGTCACTTCCTGGCTGCATAACGCTCTAAGTGGTTAATTGGTTATATTGGTGTTCATGGTAACAAATGTATATATTCTATGTAATTACATCCACTAGCAATTATTAGAAGCTAAAAATCATGTAAGATCCTGTTTGGTAGAACTCCAGCTCTCAAATCAACTTTTCCTAGAGCTGAAGCCTAACCAAGTAATTTAGATTTGTCAAAAATTGGAGTACGACAGTTCGAATCGCTCCAAAAAAAAAGTTGAACTATGCTACCAATAACTATTTAAGATCATCTTAAATATCATGCAAACATGACATCATCTAGAATATAATATTATAGAGCTCGATGTCAAATTATTTTTCTCACATCATTTTCTCCATATTTTAACATTCATCTTTTATGTTGTAATATTTAACATGTATTTCGAAGCAAAACGCGGGGTATCACCTAATTATTCCATGGTGATATTTTCAAGCACCGCTAAACAATCCCACACATAATAGAAAGGCCGAGACATACAATGCAAAACCATGAGAAAACTGTGAAGAATACCCATGAGTCGGATTTATACCTGTTAACCACAAATTCACAAGTAACCACCCTTCATGAGTTCTTAAAAAAAACTTAATGAAAAACGAAGAAAAAACGCTGCTGATTATCACAGTCTCACAGATCAATGGGCCTCTGCAATGTGGGCTGAGCCCAAGAAAACGTCGTCCAGAACTCCCAAACCGATCATCAAGAACACGTATATAAAAATTTTATTCACAAATTATTTTTTGTTTGCAAATATGACATTTGGCTTATTTCCCGCCCCCTTAGGTAGATTTGTGAGAAGTGCGCTAATGCTAACGTCAAAATTTGGTACGATTATGTAGTGGATTCGGTTGAGAAAAGAAATCGATTGTTGGATGAAAATTTATAGGAGGTCCCTTAACTGAGGTCATCTAAGGCTGACATATGGGACCCACATGGGCCCCACCTTTTTAAAATTATTTTTTTTATAACTGATATGTGGGCCCACGGTTTTTATTATTTTTCCGGGGTAGAATTGCCACGTAAGCGCCACGTCAGTCAAAACCGCCTTCCAAACCGCTGAGGGACCTAATTTATACCGGTTTTGACAGTTTAGGGACGTATTGTATATGGTTTTGGGGTTGTAGGACAAAAATCGGATTCGGTGTAAAGTTAAGGGACCTCGGATGAACTTATTCCAAATTTATATGTCGTTTTCATTGTCCGCGATTACGTAGAGTTTCACGACGACAGCGACATCGGCTCAACTAAACACGGCCTGGGTAGGTTGTGGGCATAGGCTGATAGGCCCCATGGTACGGCCGGCGCCAACGCGCCAGTGCTGTCCCAAACGGTCGCCATGGTGGTTGTGCCGCCGGTTCTTCAAGACTGTCTGCAAGCGCAATGGGTTGTCGGGCTTCGCTTCTGAGCATGGTGCAGCTCTTTGTCATGCTCTGGAATGCGATGTTAAGTGTGTTTTGGGCCATATATGTCCGCAGGCTTGTTTTTTTTTAGCAAAAATCAAAGGAAATGTGCGCCGATGGGGAGTCGACCCCTGTTCGATATGTTAAGCCAACCCCCGTAGCCATCCTCCCAGCCGAATGTATGTGACAGTCTGAAAATACATATATTACATATATATTATATGTACTTAGTAAACCGCGGTTCAACCAGCCGGTTCACGGTTGGACTGTCGAACCGGTGAACCAGCATGGTGACCGAGTCATCTACCGTTCCGGTTTTTTCTACTATACCTATAAGTACCTTCAAGAGGGACTAATAGATTTTAGTCCCAGAGTGTACACTTTTAGTTACCTATGTCTGGATTCTTAGGGACTAAAATGGAGGGACTAATGGATTAGTCCCATGAACCAAGTAGGGCCTTAGTCCACTTAACTCCTCAAATCTAATACATCCAATCTGATTCGTCCTTCAACTATAATACCAGATATTTTAATCTCTAACTATTAAAATCTATGTACCTTTCTTCCTTAGCTGTTTCCCCTCCCCTCTCCCTTCCTCATAGTGCCACACGGGCTCCAGTAGGGATGGCGGTCGGTGTTGGTGCAACGACACCCATCGACGAGGAGCGTCATTCCCCCACCGTTCGACGGAATGATCACGATGGTAGCTGCCACGACACTAACCAGCCTTGCCACGTTGGTGTCGTCCGGCGATGGCGGTTATGGAGGAAGCTGCCTCTTCCTTCCTCCTCCCACTTCGACCAAAGCTCAGCGCGCTTTCTTGACCGCCACTTCCTCCCTCTTCTTCTTTGTGCCCGAATTGGGAATGAAGATGGCAGTCGAGCATCGTCAAGCCAAAGGTGGAGAAGATGGGGTGGCCTCCACCACTACCATCCCTCGCCAGCAACGTCACCAAGGTGAGGAGGCGAAAGTACCTCCCACACAACAAGCTGTCAAGGGGGACGATGTGGAGAAGAGGAATGAGAGGAGTTGGCCAGTGAAGGGGTGAAAGGAGGAAGAGGAAGAGGAAGAGGAAGGAGAGAGAGATAAGGGTCGTCCAAAAAATTAAAATATGCTCACTAATTATATCAAACGTTCATGATTATCTCATGTCTAGTTGTGTATGTGGATGTAGAGGACGGATTTCTATCTATTATTAGGGATGGGCAATGCCAACCATTTAGTTTCAAATCAAAACAGCACAATTACCATTCAAATCATAAAAAAAATGGTAGAACATATTTTGGCATCAATCTAAAATGGACAAAACAAAACTAGTTAGAGAATCTATTGCGAATTACTCCCAGAACATAGAGAAAACCATGGTTTGCCGTAGCTCCTCCCAGAACAGAAGAACAGGACTAGTCGTACTAGTAGTTTCCGTAACAAGTACTAGTGGTAGTGGGTTTATTCCCTACTCCCTGCTCATAAATGCATCTTTTGTTTTTCGACTTGTTGCAAGAACACGGTGTAACTTGTACAGCGTACACACAGCAATAAACAGAGCTGTCTGTCAGCCAGCGGGAAGCGGGAACGAGGCAAAGGAATTGCTGCGTGCACACACTTCCCATGCCACCGGCGTGTCCCCCAAAAATTCATAAACCTCTCACCATTATTTCTACCGTCTTCCCAAAATCAAATCCAATTCCTCCCAAATCTGCGGGGTACTGTTCGTCCCTTCCGACGAAGAACGCGAGCAAACCAACCCCACCCGCCGCGGCGCGGCGGGGAGGGCGTACACTCTCCTTGTCGGCGCCGCCGCAACATTGCGAGGCCACGCGACGGCTCCTCGTCGCCAACCTTCGTCTTCCTCCACTCCACGCCGATCACAAGCACGTCGCCGACGATGATTTCACCAGCAGCAGCTACCTCGGCACGGCGGGGAAGGGGTACGCGCTCCTCGTCGGCCCCGCCGCATACCCGCGACGCCACGTCCGCTCCTACACGGCGGCGGCGAGGGGCGGCCCGCTCGCCCTCCTTGTCACCGCCCTCGACGAAGGTCTCGGCTCCACCCACCTCGTCGCCACCAACACCACCACCGCTTCTGGAGCTCTCACCGACCAGCTCGTCGACGGTATGAGAGAGCTGTTCCAGTTCGTCGTTGCCAGGATTTTCTCCTTCACCGACCTTCTCCCCACCAGCGTCCGCCAGCTCGCGCGCTCTGCCACCGCCAAGGTCCATCACCGCCTTCACCGACCTTCTCCCCACCAGCGTCCGCCAGCTCGCGCGCTCTGCCGCCGCCAATGTTCCATCACCGCCCACGGTTCGGCTTTCTACACAGACCTCGTCCACTACGGCAAGTGCAGCAGCGCAGCCTCCTTCAGCAGCAGTCTCAAGGATGGATCCCTGCCATCTTTCCGTGCTCCACCTCTCCCGCCTTTCAATCCACCAGGCCAAGTGCCTCACCAGGAATGTCAAGGAGCACCATTGAGCTCAGCTCCAATTTTCTGGCAGACCCAAGCACAAATGTGGTGACAGACAGGCAGAGAGCTGATGTAACTCTTGATATAGTGGAATTACAAAATCTGGCTGGCCAGAGCAACAACACTGAATCAGGCCATGAATGGAGGATGGAAAATGGCTTGAACAATTTGGCTCGGGAGTGGGATACAGCTCAAGACACTGAAAATGGCACGGAAAGGCTGCTTGGACCTGCTGGGCAATTCAGACAGAGGACAAGGAGAGAGACAGCAGCAGCAGCAGCAGCACCGCAGCAGGAGGAGGAGGAGGAGGAGGAGGGGCAGCAACAGCGGTGCAGCAGCAGCAGCAGCAGTAGCAGCAGCAGGAGGAGCAACAACATGAACAGCGATAGGAGTTGGGAGAGAGGCAGCAATGGGATCAACAATGGCCATACTGAGAGTGATGAAAGTAGGAAAAAGAACGCAAGCGTTGGATGCGGCTAGGTATACTCGCACTATTGCTTCTTGGCGTTCCATGGCTCACTTGTGCTAATTACCTGGAAGCTGCTGAAACAAATTACGGATGAGTCAGAGCTTGATGTTGTATATTGCTCTCTTTTGGTTTGGTCTCTTTATTGCTCTCCAAGCTGGGAAGTATCTTGTTTGACACTGCCTATGATTTTGAGCCCACTAGAAAGACCGAATTTATCCATCTGTGCCTCCATGCTTCCACACTTGTGGTGTTTCTCTTGCTGGGTCACACAAAAATCGGAAAAAATCACTCAAAGGTGGTTGCGCATGCTGTTGCTTATTTTCTTGAAATCATGGGTGCTGCAGCTATCCAGTTTTATTGCAAGGCCAGTGTTGATATTGATGTGGCCGGCCTCTAAAGGTATGGTTTCTGGAGATAAAATGACTTAATTTGCATGGAAAAATATAGCATAAAGTGAGGGACTCATTGTTTCAATTATACTTATATGCTTATTCATATAGCTTATTAGCAATACAAATAATGAGTAAATTTTACGTTGGGTCACATATTTTGAATCCAGAGGACTTATGTCTGGTGAAGTCTTCTACGAGTACTTATCAAGATGCGGGTGGCGAAATCAACTGGATTGATTGGAACGTTTGCAGGAGAGGATTTCTACCAGGAAGCGGTTTCTTTTGGATCGTCGCTAGTAGATACTACTCTCTTTGTGATTGCACTGGTTTTTTGGCTATTGTTCTATCATCCTTTGATGCTCACATGTATGCATGAGGGTCTTAGTACTCGGGGTGTTGCAAACAATGATTGTTCGCTCAAAGTAGAAATGTCAGATTTTTCTGAAATGGTTTGTGAGACAAGCTCTTACTCCTACGGACCTTGCTTGTAGTCTCACTCTTCTCCAGATCAATATATGTCGTTCTATAATACTACATTGAAAAATTTGCAAATCATTGTTTTTGGTTCTACAATCTAACTCATGTTTTGTATACTGTACTACCTCCCCTCGTATTGCATCATGGAGAGAGATCAAACTAGAGTATACTGAGTGAAGTAAGGAACCAAATAAGTTTCTGATTCGACATAAGCTCGCAACATACAGTGGAAGTTGGAAATGCATCAAAGCAGTGAGTAATCCCTGCACACTATTTTCCACAGCTTGGGCTTTCCTACCTGGTCTTCTTGCAAAAGATGAGCCATTTTTTTTTTCCTGTAAGTCTCTACCACAAACACTATCTCTGTCAAGTGTCAAAAATCAGCTTAACATTCAGTAATGCAACGCATTCAGAGAACACAGCTTCTCGGATGTGCATTTCTCTTGTGGCCTTCATGTCGATAATAGAGCTTCATCCAGAAAATGTACTACTAAGCTGCTTGAATACAGTCGTTCAAAACATGCATGCCATTCTCGCTCATCTGTTGTACTTCTGAAGGTGACAAAATCCGGATGCACCGGACACAGTTGATGAATTCCCTGTAGAAGCAAAAGCACATAGGTATGAGTGTCAATTAATATGCTGACCAGGAGTAGAAAGAACAGGAGACACCAATTCGAAGAACATGTCTACTTACTCCATGGATCATCTCCGACAAGAAGAACATCATTTTCGTAGTCGACATAGACAAGCTTCCACTCTGAACTGCCAGGATGCTCCAATTTCCCCTGGAGACCAAACATGCAAGCGATGGCAGATCTCAACTCATGGTAATTTCTAAACCCTGTAACATCGATAGATCTTCCAACTGATCCTTGCTTTTGAACCTATGTATTACAAAAAAAAACATAATAGATAGTTGTTAAGTTATATTTACTATCAAGAGCATTTGACAAATGGTAACATATAAACAGTCAAGTAGTATAAACCTTTGTATATGTCCGCACTGGTGGTTTCATCGGCTTCGCACTTCGGTCAAGGCTGTACTCGGTTGCATCCATACTGCAAGCTGATGTTCCCATGGAATTGGTATGAATCTCTGGCAAAGACAAGATTTGGGATTCTTTTTAAACGTGCACTTTGAGTACATCCTGCATCAAAGCCCCCAGTAGAACATTGGTTGAGAGATGAAGTGGTGTTTATGCTTCTGTGTGTAGATTCCATGTGAGTCCCCTTAAGTTTGCAACTCTGATTGCACTCTCTTCAGAAAAACTCATCTGTACAAACGAGTTGGACGTGCTTGGCAAATTGCTTCCATCATGCTGGAGTTGGACCTCCAAATTTTGCATGTCAGGTGAAAGAAAGGTTAGTGAATTCAGATCTGGGCTGGATATGAATTCTTGTATGGAATTAGGAAGGCAATCAGAAAGACATGAAGCCTGAAAGTCTCCATAGTATCAGCAATCATTGAGGGAGGTATATCTACAGAAGAACTGAAAATGTTCTCTGGCACACCAGCTGTTTGAATTACATTGGAGTCTTGGTAGTAGGAAGGCTGAGTCATCCAATCAAGACCATCAATGAACTGCGAAAAACACCCTTGGTTTGGAAACGAATTGACAGACTTTCCTCCATCAGGTGATTTTGATGATTCTACCTTTGGTGGCGACAGCACTCCCTTTTGTTCAACCTGATGGCCATGTGCTGTCCAACAAAATTACCTTGAGTAAGTGCACCTGATGAATCTTCAATATTTCCACGTTTACTTGTTCATCAAACCAACCAGTTTCGATTCTAAACCAACCTGCTGATTGTCACAGATCCAAGAAGGGGCTGAAGAAAGGTCAGATTTCTCTGAAACGGTTTTGTGAGGCAAGCCCTTCTTACTCCTACGAGTCTTGCCTCTAGGCTCACCCTTACTGTTTTGCTCCGAAGTACTTCGACTTGTGTATGAATCTGTGTTTCTTGGTCTCTTGATGTAGCATTCAACTTTGACTCAGAAATCGAATCAATGACAGGCTGGACTTCAGAGCCTTCAAGATCACCATTCTGCATATTAGCCATATGGAACTGGTGCTGGGCATCATCTGAAGGCATGCTTTCTGGCTTTGTCAAACAAGCTGAAGTGCTAACTGTTAGAGGAGGGATAAAATTTTGCTTCACATTTTGGATAATACTAGAATATGAGGACTGGGTGAAAACTAAGGGGGACTCCCAAGGGTTTGACCAGATTGATTGAGAAGCATGATAGCCAATTCTGATCCAACAGCATGGAATGTGCTGCAAACTACCATAGGGATTACCCTGAGCCCTTGGAAATGATGACATATTTGCTGATCAAGTTCCATCCCAGGCACTGAAACTGCATAAGGTAAGGCATGTTTCAACATATTGCACGACCATAAAGATTTGTATAGCATGTCAGAGACATACCTCCATAACCAGGGAGACATTGCCGCTTCGAATTCAAGGTCGATGAAGGGAACACAAGAGTGTTTTCTGGAGTTTCAATATCCCATATGCTCACACGCTCAGGTCTTTCTCCATACCCATGTTCATCCCATTCGACCTAGTAGCAAGAAGTACATAAATATCAATACACCATGATAGACAGAAATTCTGAGTTTTCCTAAAGCTTTTGCATGAAAAAGGCACCTGTAGTTGCGCCATTTAGAATTGGGCCATCTCATGGGTCGTAGTCACTTATTCCCACAACTGTACCTGTGTTTCGTAAAACAAGACAATTTTGTTTATAATATGGAATATGTTTTCTAGCTTTCCTTAATCAACAAGACACTAAACTCAACATAGAAAGCAAGTGTGCCCATGCGACGACATTTGATGTAGTCATTATTTTTCTGATGTGAATCATGAAAATTCACAGTTGAATTATTTATACTTTTGAAACAGCATAATCCATTACGTGGTTGTACATCAAGGTCTAGTTTGTGGACATAAATGCATAGAATAAAGATAAAATCTGAAACAGAAAACAAAAGCTAACGTAAAATGATGAACAAAAAGTGACAAACCTGCTGTTGCTTGACTCCTCTGTCTCAAACATCATTGCAAATCTCATTCAACATGATGGTTGCATATATGTTTGCCTTGTTGTACCTTGCTACAGGAATTGCAAATGGCGAAGGACTTGTCCTATGGAGATTCCATGAATGCCAAATGCTCACCAGGAAAAAAATGCATATGTAAGGGTAAGTAAATTTCTATACTAGGATTGTAGTAGATAGTAAATGAACTACCACTCGATGCGGCATCGAGCTGCAGCAGCAAGAACGCCTATGTGCATGCTATCAGTAGATAGAACAGAAGATGACAGCATCGTTTGTTTGTCGCGTGGCTCGCCTAACACCCAAAAGAAGTTGTGACTTCTCATCCCTGCAATCAGGAACTTCTGTCAAAAATGCATTTCATCTTCACATATTTGTGAAGAGAATATTATACTATTACATACAAGCTGTTGTCAGTCCGAGTGAGTAAAAAGTGTGGTGTCCTATAGCAGTCATATTCACATTAGAACTGACAAGAAATAGCAAATATTGTTATGAACTAAGTTATTTTTTATTGAGAATTTAATATTCTGAAAGTTGAATATGTACACTATTGGTTAAGGTTAAGTAGATAGCCGCTGTAGGAAATCTAATACTAGTAATGGACATTCTTTCAAAAGAGCAAATAACATAAGCAGTTCTTGTGGTATTTCAATGCATGAATTGTTGCATAGGTTTAGTATCAAAAGGCTTAACAATCTCAGATTCAATTTTCTGATAGCACACACAGGTTAAGTAACAAACAGACTTTGCATGTATTTATAGAACTTATTTCACCTTATAAATAAGACAGAGTTCCTGCTTTTAGACGCTTTGCCCCAACAAAGAGACTCCATCCAGTTGTTAGAAGATGTCGTTTTGGCTGTCCTGAGAGGGAACAAGAAAAGAAGAAACTTTTAGGAGACAGTGGCCCAAGAAGCATATATTTATGTATCAATGAACAAGACAAATAAAATCCGAATATTGTTTGCCCTACCACGATAAATGTGACGGAAATGTCCACATGTTACATGCAAATCTCGAACAATAAGCTCCTGGTTAGGAGGTTGCATTGAGTAATCCTGTCGGTACAAAACTTAAAACCCATGAGCTGAAGCATTTTATTTTTTTACAAAAAACTATGCGGCAAACAAAATGTAGACAAAAGCCTATACCAGTTGTGGGAACAACTTCTCTGCGCCCTTCGTGGCACCGAGAAACCACCATGTGTACTCGTATCACTTGCGGTTAAATTCTTGCAGAAATATTCAGTGGGGTGCTTGCTTTTGGTATAAAGCACCAAGAGTTGGAATAGGGAAAATACATCCGTTTCCTACAATAGACGGCACAAATAGATATTAATTTAGAATCCATATTTTATTCTGCACACTGAATTTTTTGTTTCTGTAATCAACTTTTGTGCATTTCAAAAACAATTGGTGTTTACATTTTTAATAGAACCAAATAAAGTTGTACAGCACTCATTATACAATGTAACAGAGAAACATCATTACTTACAGAGTTTACTGGCTGAAGGGTCATCTTGTGCATAAACTTCATCAGTGTCCTTGTCGGCCTGTGCAAAACAAACAATCAAGCACAGGCAAAACACATTTGGCCGCAAATATGTTTGGAATTGAATTTGCTTGAACTCACATGCAAGGTGATGTTGTGAACTTGCACAGCAACTGAGAGGCAAGTTTGGGTAGTTCGGAATGCGGGAATTTGGAATCTTTCTAGTTGTAGCTGCAACCTGCAAGAGCATCATCACTTCAACATTGATCATTCCAGAGCAATCCCAAAGTTCTATTGGCATCAATCTGACCAAATTGTTGTCTACTCCGTATGGTTTGAGCATTTCCAAACGAGATTAACTGAACAATTTGTGAAAAAGACAGTAAGATTTTGGACCTGTTCACTGTGCCCCTGAGGGAAGTAGTACACGAGGCTCCCCCGCTGCGGCAAGCACACAAGCGGCCCGGCACAAGCGTGCAGAGCTCCGAGTTGATCACCTTCTTGGCACCTAAAGAGGAACGGACACTACTCGCATCATGCCAAAATTGCAACAAATTTGTGCGCAATTATGCATCAACAAGCAGCAGAATCTGACTGAAAGTCTGAAAACATTCACCCTGTGTTTCTCCCATGAGCTGCATTTCGTCGAGCAGCGCTGCGGCATTTCTCAGAACACCCGTCTTGGCCTTCTCCTGCGAGGACGCCATAATGTCTCCAAGAACCCAAGAACAGCTGCAATCTGAATGCCAAGATTCTGATAAAACCTCAATTCCAGAGTACTAAACCAAGCCGAGCAGCTTAGCCACACTTCACCATCGACCAAATGCACAAAATGCCTGCATACCATTGCAACAGAGGCAGAGGATATAATTTCATACGGTGTGCAGTGTGGAGCAGACAGTCAAAGTGGAGAAGCCAAAATAAAATAGGATTCGTGGAGAAGGGAGGTTCAAAATGCTTGGCTAAGCTATAGCTTGGGTGTTGGGTCCCCATGGCGGCCAAACCACTCCCTTTCCCAAGAAAGCAGGCGCTTTTGGTGTTTTTACGCCACACAGCCTCATGTCTCTAGGATTAGTAGCAGTAGAAAGCTACGAGGAGAGTAGTAGCACTAGTTCTAGTAAATGTCACCACGAATATATCAGCTACGTGCTCGACGAAATGCCACTTGGCAATCATCCTCTGCCGTGCAGCTTGCAAATGCAAACACAGCTCCAGGCGAAATGCCTACGAACAAGGGAACAGGAACGCCACCCCTCTAGTAGCACTAGTCCAGCTCCTCCTCCTCCAGGTGAGGCATTTTCCACAAGAAGCGAAGACGGAAGACCCAATGTGTGATGTAGTCTCAGAAACAACGGCAATGCCGAGTGGAACACCCAAGATCACCAGACTAGAAACAAACAAAACTTAAAATGGGTAATGCTAGAAGAAGCAAGTAGCTGAGAGACAAGCCAAGAGCAGAGCCCACTCACCTCCTGAGAGAGGAAGAAGACGCAGCAATGGCACCCCACGAATGTCTCCAGGGGCACCCGCCCAAACCCGAAGTATAAAAAGAAGCAGCGAGTGGCAAACGCGCGACGCCAAGCAAAGGCAAAGCGGTGAAGAGAGAGAGATGGGCAGGCGAGCTCGTGCTACAGCTAGGCCCGGACGCACGCGAGGAGGAGAAGAAGAGGTTGTGGAGTGGAGTAGACGGGTGTAGGAGTAGTAGTAGGATTGGGGGCAGTAGATGGCAATGATACGGAGGAGGGTGGTCGTGCTCCCCCAATTCCCCTTTGCGCCTTTTTGCCTTCTCTCTCTTGGTCTTAGCTTCCCAGCCCTCTCTCCTGCTGATGCTGCTGGCTTGCTCAGTGTGTGGATGCTGCTGACCGCGGCTGCTTTTGCGCCGAAGATGCCGACCTTTCGGGGGGAGAATGCGATGATTCCTCATTTGCGCAGGCTCGCCTCGTGCGTGTCGCCCTCGCTACCCGTGTAAGTCTTTTCCTTGTGCGTCGTCGTCGTCAGTCGATCGCCTCTCTCCTCTCTGAAATGCACGATACTATCCCATGGTTGACTCGCTTCTCTTTTCATGGTGGATCCCCCACTTGTCAGCGCAGGCGGTACGTACTGTCCTCGGTGTTCCAGCCAAACGCGACGCGGCCGAGCCGTGGCCAATCTCTGTCCCTCCTCCAATGCCGACGCACGCCACATTTCTCGTTCTCGTTTTTCTCACGTACGGCGCACGTCTAAACGCTTAGCAAAACGTGAGCACAATATAACAGCTACTTCCAACCGGGTAGAATGACGGTATGGAAGGCATGGGCGTATTTGGGGCCTCGAAAGGGTTAAAAAAAAAATTGGTAGCGGCCCCCAATGAAATGAGATTCCCGCGGAGCGGTTTGCTTTTCGCTGTTGACGATACAAAGTCACTTTTTTCCCTCTTTTACCACCGCAGGGATCAACATGAGAATCATGCAAATCATCGCTGTGGCGTCCGATGACCTACTGCGCTGCGGCTAGTAAGCCTGCTACTACGATCGATCGAGTGAAGTGTGGTTGTAGCTAACCACGAATCATTTCGTTTTCCTCACGCTTTTGCACCAGTTGGGACAAAAGGTTTTCGTTTCGTTTACAGATTTGCGAAAAGGCTGCCGTTTAACACGCGTCCTATGCATGCGTCACAAAAAGCCGATCGATTGTACGATTACAAAAGAAGTCAATGCGACGACTTTCATATTGTGAGCTTGAAAATCCACTAACTTTGCATTGTAATCATAAGCAGTTTTTTGTGGGACAGAACTCAACAGGATCGTGCACGTTTGCTACTCCATCAGTATAGTGTACTGTGCAATTTGTGCAGCGTGTATCCCTTAGGACATTCACACATGAGCCACTAGATATTTGCGGAGCCTCGCACACCACCTAGACTGCAGGAACATTGTTAGCTACAATGTTGCCGACCAGTGGCAAGTATAACTTGGTGGGTCCCACAGACCCAAGCTTTTAACACTTTTTTTTCTCTCCCCTCTCTCCGTCTTCTTTCCACCCGCATTCACCGCCTAAGCAGCCAGCGAACGACGTGCGACCGACCGGAGGGCGGCGGGGCTTGGCCGCTCACGTCGGAGCACCACCCTCCTCCCCTCGTCCCACGCGAAAAAAGACGAGCGCCGGGCGCGTGAAGTGGCGGAAGGAGCCTTGGTGGCGGCCGACTCCCTCCGGTTGA
Organism: Oryza longistaminata; assembly: GCA_009805545.1. Classification (NCBI taxonomy): domain Eukaryota; kingdom Viridiplantae; phylum Streptophyta; class Magnoliopsida; order Poales; family Poaceae; genus Oryza; species Oryza longistaminata. The sequence goes on from CM020181.1 coordinate 30,355,790, forward strand.
TCTAAGGACGGCATGGGGGCGGCGGCGGCATGTCAGCGCGCGGCCTGTAAGCTGCCGACACCGGGCGCCGTGCAGCAGTCGAGAGGAACCGGCGCGGCAAATGACGACGGAGGGATCGGCTCGGGAAGCCGTGAGGAGCGAGGTTGGTGGGCGCGATCTGGCGGCGGGGGGGGCCGATGGGTCCACGGCGTGGACTCAGCGCGGGAGCGAGGAACGGATCGCCTCGGTCGCTACGGTGGGGAGGCGGGTGTGGGTCTTTTCTCTCCTTCTAGTGGATTGACGATTGGTGGCACTGCCGATGCTCGCGGCATACTCACCTCTTCAGACTGGCGACATTGAGCGCGCTAGATCCATCCTCGGACGGCGGCACGGACGATGGTTCCTTCCTCCATTTTTCTATCTTTGTCTCTCCCTGGCAGGCGCTGCGCCCGCCCGTCGAGCGCGAGCGATGACTGACGACGGCGGCACCAGCCTCCTCCTCTCCTCCCCCGCTCTCCCTCCTCCTCCGAGCCGTCGGCTACCTCGCCCTCTCCCCTCTCTCTCCTCAAAGGCACGAGTGTGGGGTCCGCCTTGAGACGAGGAACGAGTTGTAGGATCGAATCACAGAACTAAGCCACCCCAGAGGGGGGGTGAATTGGTTGGTATACCCAAAACCGAAAACTTTTAGCGGAAATAAAAGTTTACCCTCGAAATCGATGGATTCGTGGTCTGACCGAAAGTAGTTGCGCCGGTCTGACCGCCTGATGAAACGTCGGTCTGACCGATGTAGATCGATCGTCGAACCGCCGAGAAAGCCTGTGTCGACTCTGTCGCCGCCGGTCTGACGCGCCGTGTGGCCCGCAGGTCTGACGTCGCGTGCGCGGCTGACGCGCGTGCGCCTTAGACCGCCGAAACGCCGGTGAAACCAAATCAAGAACTCTTAAAGTGGATGACGATTTATTACTTCTCTCTGTGTTTTCAAAGTGCACCAACAGCACTCCTTATCAAAAATATTCGACTAAACTCGACAACCTTAACTCAAACTCAACTAATTGCTCTCAAAAGGATACCGGGCAAGCCTCAAGCTCCTCCCTCTATTTTAACATGGGTAGGAGCCTAAAGCCACGAACACAAACTCATATAGGAGTCCTAAACACCTTAGGAAACCCTCTAGTACAAGAAGAAACTTTACATAACCAAACGTACCAAATTGGACTCCTTCCAATTCGCTACCGCAATCCCATATCGCACACATAACTGCCATCGTATGCCATATGGAACTGCCATAACCACGTGCATCAACTCTACTAGTATCTCCGCATGATCTCTGAGCCAACACGGCGTCGTCCTTATCCCAAGCCGACTCCCGGATCCATCACCAGCAAATACTCTCCGAGACATTCGATCACCCTACAATGGAACAAAACAAGAAACCATATTTCGAACCACAAGCTATCTCCAACTTGACTCATTAGCAGCAAACATAGTATTAACATGTAATAGCATCCATCTAGAAGTCATAATCATGGAATAACTCCGATATCCAATAAACAACGCCGACAACGGAAACCGACAAGGTGTCGGCCGGTCAGACCGCGAGGCTGCGCCGGATCTGACTGGCGCATATACCGCCGGTCCTGTACCGGCTACAGAGCCGTCTGCGGTCCCGATAAAATGATAATCTGCGATCACCTGTTAAATCCAATCATCTCCAAACTCACTTCGGGAATAAATTCCAATAACAAAACCAATGATCTCCAATGCCCAATTGGTTTATCACATGAATAAATAATCAAAAACACCTTTGATTTTACATCTCCCCTTGATTAGACCACATTGCAAACTCATAAAATGTTTTGGTGTTTGGAAATAAAACAAAGTGGTAAAAAAGCAACAACTCGTTACAAATGTACACATCGTGCTCAAAAATCCAAAAGAATCAATTACCCACAAACATTTTAAAATGTCCGCATCTCAAGCATTCAGTTTTCCCCACGCTCGCAAAAATATACCTTGCTTCTCAAAAATCCAAAAATTTTGTTTCATTTTTTTTTTTTTTTTTTCACATAACTTCTCCCTTTTGAAATGAATTTCTTAAACATACAGCATGTTAGGAATTATGTTCATTTTGTAACTCGATCTAAGAGCTTAGCATACATATAGCATATCATGTCATGTGTTTGGCAATAAAGAGAAATAAACCCATTCTATAACAAACAAGATGCTATTTGAAAGGTATACCATGACCAAAGATTTTACAATTAAAGCAAACGCCTTGAATCACCATCAAATATTGCATGATTTCATACGATTTATAATGCAACTCTTAACAAGCAATAGGTTGAAGAATAAACACATAAACAATATACTATATTGCATTTATCAATTCTATCTCAAATAAGCTTTTAGCATGCAAAATCAACCAAGAGAATTTTTTTGAAACGTTTTCTTTCTTGAGCCTTTTTGGCTCATAATTTTTCTCTTTTATTCCGGGTAACGTCCACTTGTCGTCAAAAGCTGTTTCCAGGGATTTGGCACGCCATTATTTGCTCACAATCGAATACGTCTTGTCCGTCAAGACTGTGTTCAAGGATTCGGTTATTCATATTTTTTCAGTATTTTTATCTCTTTGTTCACACAATGAGCAATTAAGCTATTTGAGGAATAACAAGTCAATAAAGCATATATATAGAGCATTTATAAATCCCAAACCCTATAATGCTAGTCAATATTGCATATTTTCTTTAATTCAAGTATAGATTTTAACATTCAATGCATATTCTCCCTTAAAGCAGAATCTAAATCTCATGAAAAGACATAGAATACATACAAGCATTATGCTACAAGACAATAAACCTTCAACAGTATTGCTAGATGCACAAGATACATAACCATATGCATAAACAAAGTCTCTTTTAATTTTTTTCTTGTTCATATTATTTGCTTTGATAAACATGAAGGTACAACCCCCCCTCAACCATGCCAAAAGGATGGAATTAGCGCCAATTTCACCAGAAGAAAAGAAAGCGATTAGAATCCAAAGGGTTTGTGAAAATATCAGCAATTGGCAACTTGATGGTGCCAAAAACTGCAACTCAACATCTCCTTTCTCTAACATGATCCTCAAAAAGTGAAAACGAATATGCAATGTGCTTTGTGTGTGAGTGTTAATAGGAATTCTTAGCAATATTGATAGACTAGTATTATCAAAAAGAGAAGTACTTTAATCAAATTAGAGCATAATCTTTCAAAGTAGATAAAAGGCCAAGATCTGTGAACCAACAACTACAGCAGCAACATTTCAGATTCAGGCAGTTGATTGAGCTAACATAGAATTGTTTCCTAGAAGATTATTAATGCAATCAATCGATGTACCAAGAAACGACAATGTTCCACTAGTCTTTTCTATCAATTCTTACAACTTCCAAAATCAGTATCGGAATATCCACTTAAGCCATATAGAAGATGAAGTAGAATACAAATTCCAAACTCAGAGTGTATGATTCAAATACCT
>CM020181.1:30359307-30386935 GCA_009805545.1 Oryza longistaminata
CCAATGAAGAATGGGTAAAATAAATAAAGCTCAATCATTGAGCAAAAACAATGGATTCATCACAGAAAAGGAGCTCCAACTACTAAAACAAGTGCAAAACCAAAAGTTTTTTGTGACTGTACTTTATCTTTTGTTACCAGTTAAAGAACCAGCCAATCGAAGAACACCAGAAGCAGATTTACTAAACCAAAACACCAATTACGACTGGGCATCCTCAGTAGGATTCTTTAGTCACCCTGAACTATCAGATATAAAGAGAAATGGCAGTTTTCTTAGCAGTCATTTTCTTCATTTTGACTCATAAGCATTCCTTGTCTTTTTTACATCATTGTTACGTCATTTGTGAATCTAAGCATCGCGAATTTTTCTTATAAATTTGCATACTTGGGAGATAAAACAGAATTGCTACATAATTTATTCTCCACAACTTGACAATGTGTCATCGAACATCATGAATCTTACTAAGAAACACTAAGATGTAAATATCCCTGTCAATGCATTTTTTAATGAGGACGTGTTAAATTGAAAAAGTTAAATAGCAGTGAGGTTACAGCATAACTAATGGAAAACATGGCAAATCACATTCAATTAAAAGATCCCCACATTTTATCAACTTATCTGAGTACTCCGTATGTAATATGTTGGTTCTGCAAAACCATTTCTATGCAAAACAAAGGCATGCAGCTAAGACCTTTGACAGTAAATTACTGACTCTGCAATGCAGCATTGCTATACTCTACTGGATCAGCTGTGCGCACGAGCGGACCTTTCTGCACATACCGCGAGAGGCAGGTGTTGCCAAGCCCAGCAGCCGTGCGACAGCACCAAGACGTGAATCTGGACCCTTCACCCCCTTCCCACACGGGAAGCCTGCCCATCCCCAAACACCAGCGTCATCCGCGACGCGCGCCGGCGCCGAACACGAGCGCCGAGCACGCAACCAGGTGGTGCACGGTCACGCGGAGCAACACGGCGTTCCCCCTTGCGCGCCTCCTCCTGACCACCCGAAACCCGGGAGCCGAACACCGCTCACGCCAGACCCAGGCACATCCAGAGCAACAGCGGGATCTCCCCCGGCGCCGAGGCTCCCCCCGACCTGCCCGCTCGCCACGTTCGCGCGTCCTCGTCCGGGGATGGAACTGAAGAGCCGCAGGGCACACGCGTCGGCGCAGGCGCGCGACAACGCGGGAGGAGCAGCGCCAGCGGACGCGACGCCGGAACGCGGCGCGCAGCGCGGTTGAATCCCCTCAGGAACCCGAAAGCCACCAGGCCGGCGTCCCCCGCGGGGCGACTCGGAAGAGAAGAGCGAAGGCGAGGTGAGCGGGGCCGCAGGCGGGGGCGACGGGCCGGGAAGTGACGGGGCACCGGCGGCGAGTCGGATCGGAAGAGGGCGGGCGGAGAGGACAGACGCCTCCGCGCAGCGAACCGTTCGAGCGTAGAGAGCGGCGGCGCGGAGGAGCGGAGGGCGAGGGAGGCCAGACGCAGGTCTGCTGCTCGCTGTCTGCTCCTGGCCTCCGGCGATGGGATTGCCGGTGGAGCGTGGACGCGCCCATGGTTGGCCGGTTTGCTGTCGTCGCCGCCGCGCGGCGGGTGGCTGTCTGGTCGGCGTGTCGCCGAAGGGTGTGGAAGTTTGGAGAGTTGGGGAGGAAGGAGAAGAGAAGTCGACGACTCCTGGAAGGTCCGGAGGGGGTGGAGAAGAAGGAAAGCTGCAGCGCAGACGAAGAGGAGGAGCCCAGGAAGGGGGACGGTGCGTGTACCGCTGGCGGAATCGCGGAAAAAGGGCGAGGTTGCGGGATCCAAGCGCAGCTGCCTCCTGTAAGCGGGAGCACTCGTACGCCCGTGGTCGATTCACAATTTCGTCGTCGAATTTCATTCGGGAAACTGGCAACACTCTAACCAAATACAGTGGATTGTGTAGGAAATTTTTATAAATTCATACAATCTGGACTGAGCCTTCGCATCTTCGACCCAAAACGAAGAATGTAAGGAGGAATGCAGACGATAACTTCGGCTTCAGTTCGAGCTAATTCCAAACATGTTGTAGTAACAAACAATAGTTCATAGGTGTCTTGGAAGATCATTCCCAGACGCAATGTCTCCAGCAAAATGTAAGAGTAAAAACATAAACTTTTCGCAGATCGAGAGTACATGCACAGGTTTGTAACGAGAAGCAATAACCAAAATCCAAAGTTTCGCCCAGTGTATACAGAGTTGACAAGCCCATTACTCTGCCCCAAAACAGGCTCAATATGATATGCAGACAGGACCCAGTGTATAGAGAATGTAAAAGATTGAGAAGGGCCCGTACTGCCGGCCGTAATCAGGACAGTCACTCAGTATGATTGGCACGCCCCACTGTCTGGTATCAACCACATCACTTAGTACTCCCCAAACTTTCAGAGCAAGAACTGCCTTCTCAAGGAAGCCGCTTCTGGCATCTTGCCTCTTGTTCAAATGGACCTGCACCATAAAACCGCGAGAAAGTAAGATCACTCTTAATTATGAGGTCTCGGCTAGTTAAGAGAAGTGTGAAATCCCAAGAGATCATCGTAGAAATAGAATCATGGACATGAATTCCTTGTAAGGAAGAACCAAGTTAGCTTGCCAAAAGCAGTGTGGCAGCTTGCTTCCCCTGCCAATTTCTTCTCTTTTTTCGCACCACAAAAAATTGACTAACACCAAGGTTAAACAGTTACCAGGCAATAATTTGCAAACATATCAATGCATATATTGGAATAGAAAGAACAGGAATAAATAGGAGGACATCTGGAAAAAAAGGGACCAATATCAAAATTTTCTGTCAGCTGTACACCTATCGCCCATCTCCTTCTTCACTACTTCGTAGTGAATCGACACTAGCAGAAACCATGGACACCTCAGAATTACAACTCATAGACGTTTCCTGTCAGATACTGTGGCCAAATGCTAACGCGTCTGCAGAGATAACCGTCTCCGGAAAGCATCATTTCATCTATATGGCAGCGAGCATAATAGGACGAGAACACCCAGCCAGAGTATTCCAACTTGAATTGTGATGTCACAAGGTGGTCTATTTCAATTGGAGCAGGTAAGTAATTTCCCGCAAGGGAACAATAGACCGCAAGAAATTATTTACTTAGCTTATCGTGCGGTTGTTTTTTGTATTTCTTAGACCCTGCGGATGTGCGATTGCTCATAATAGTGCAGATTAGTCCCAGGGATGGAAGATGCCCTGAATGCCAGAATATCATCAAAAGATCGAATATAGCCAGCAATCTCATGCTGAGAACAATCCTTTTGAGGAAAAACAAAAAGCAATGCACATTCGGCTAACTATCTGTATAGGTTGTGATTGTGCTGCTGCTCTCAGTGCCCCAAAGTGTGTTGGTGCCGTCATGTTACATAGACTACATATAGCAAATATTATGCCATGTTCGCGACAAAACTGTGCCACTTAATCAGACAGAATGCAGAGTAAGGAAATACTGGGTGATTATTCTACAAGTATTCATAGAAGACACGAAATTGAAGAATTGACTGCTGGTCCACACCATTCGCAAGTTGGTCGACCATGACCATTGGTTCCGCCTGCGGAGTAACGATTTTTCGCTTTTTCCTAAAGAATAAGATATACAGCGCCAAGGGAAGACAGGGGTCGGGGCACGAGAGAGGATTAATTCAATCTAATTCCTACCCTAACCTGGGGAACCATCCCGCTTGTATATAGAGGGAACTTCGAACTACCCTTTATATATAGATGAGAGGGGAACGTTCTAACCCTTAGACTCTCTAACCAAGACTTGAGGGCTATGATAACCTTCCTGTGGGCCTTGGCCCTTCTCGGCCCATACCCAAAGGCGGACCATAAGGACATGACGATGTTCGATTACAAGAAAAGAAGATTAATGATCCCGCCATAATAGCAGTTACTAGAGCCCCAATCTTCCTCAAAAAGGACAGTTCGGACTATGGAAAACACAGACGGGATCTAGATAGTGGCGGCGAACAAAACTGCATAGCCGCATGATTTTCTTAAGACTTCTTATTAAGTGAACTAGCGTCACCAATCAAAAACTGAGAATCTGGCAGTGATGTTCATTACTTTTATCACGCTTGAAGCGATAGGTTACACGACAGAGTAATTGTCTCATATTAAGAGCTAAACATGACTGTCTTTCACGAATTATGCACAATGTAGTCAATGTAAATTCAATTACTGCACATAATTTAAAACGGTAGCTGTCAGTCAAATTGAGTCCGTCCTAATACGAAACTACAAAGCGGGCACCACGCCTCCTTCACAGATAGATCTCGACGAAGTGTGACTTGATAAATCAAAGTTTCTGTGCCTGGCTAAACATAAGTAACTAATCTAAGCAATTCAAATCGGATTCGAAATAAGCTAAGGTTCCATGCCCATATTCTAAATAGAGCTCATCAGAAAAGCAAATCTCATAGTTCTTGTAAAAACACACCAACAGATGAATGGGGTGATGGTGGGCGTTGCGTGTGCGTACTGACCTAGGTCACCCCCACGCTTGGCGGTGTTGCGATCGGACCTCGCTGGTGCGAGCTCCTCGCAACTGTGCGGGCTCCCCGGCGGACGATCGTCTCGCGGAGGGCCGCGCGGAGGTCGCGCGGCGTCCGGTCGCGGGTGGTTGAGCGGGAGATGGCGACGCCCTCGGGGTCGCGCACGAGCGCCAGGTTGCGGCGGGAGCCCTCGTGGCTTTGAATCAGGATGTGCGAGGCGCGCAGCTTCTTCTCCCCGCCGCTCGCGGGTGGACGGCCGGGCGTGGCCGTGGCGCTGGCTGTGGGCGTGGCGTTACGGTGGCGAGTCGCGGTGCGGGAGGCCGGAGACAGGGTTGGGGCGTGGCGTCTTCGTCGGCGAGGGGCGTGGGGCCGGGCGCGGCTGTCGCGCGCTGGCCGCTTGCGGGCGGCGGTGTACGTCGCCATCGGCGGCGGGGGTTCGGTCCCTACTGGCGTCTTGGCTGCGACTTCCGAGGAGGCAGAGGGGAAGCAGGAGAGAGAGGGGGTTCGGTCGAGTGGGAGAGCCGAGTTTTTGGTTTTGCTGCTCGAACTCGCAGAATGAGCGGTTTTTGCTAATAGCAGCTGTCGCGCTTTGATCAGGTTGCTTCGCTGATGGATCTCTTGTGCATCAAGGAATTTCAATGGTTCGAAGGAATTTCATTATTTAAAAAATAAATTCTAGTACACTAACCCTCCGAAAAAAAAAAAACAAACTCGTATTATGATCAGATCTAAATTTATCTGGATTCGTTATACTACGATGCATCAGATCATATTACTAGGTTGCCCTTTTTTTAAAAAAATAGAGGTAGTACTTACAACAAAATAAGTAGGATTGAAAAAAATATATTAATGAATTAGGTTCCTCCTATAGCCTATGAGGCTATAACATCCTATTTGTGTATTTTCTCTCTTCTTGTGTTTCAAAATCTATGTTTTAAAATGAACCAGGTTATTGATAGCAGAGTAAAAAAACTATCAACGAGTTATTGCTTCCCAGTAAGTTTTATGGCTATCCATAATTAGCACTCATTTATCAATGAACGTGTGTAACCGTGGTCACTTCCTGGCTGCATAACGCTCTAAGTGGTTAATTGGTTATATTGGTGTTCATGGTAAACAATGTATATATCTATATAATTACATCCACTTCAGCATTATTAGAAGCACTAAATCATGTAAGATCCTGTTTTGGTAGAACTCCAACTCTCAAATTCACTTTTCTTGAGCTGAAGCTAACCAAGTAATTTAGATTGTCAAAAATTGGAGTACGACGGTTCGAATCGCTGTCCAAAAAAAGTTGAACTATGCTACCACATAACTATTTAAGATCATCTTAATATCATGCAAACATGACATCCATCTAGATATAATATTATAGAGCTCGATGTCAAATTATTTTTTTCACATCATTTTCTCCATATTTTAACATTCATCTTTTATGTTGTAATATTTACATGTATTTCGAAGCAAAACGCGGGGATCACCTAACTTATTCCATGGTGATATTTTCAAGCACCGCTAGACAATCCCACACTAATAGAAAGGCCGAGACATACAATGCAAACCATGAGAAAACTGTGAAGAATACCATGATCGGATTATACCTGTTAACCACAATTCACAAGTAACCACCCTTCATGAGTTCTTAAAAAAAAACTTAATGAAAAACGAAGAAAAAACGCTGCTGATTATCAGTCCTACAGATCAATGGGCCTCTGCAATGTGGGCTGAGCCAAGAAAACGTCGTCCAGAACTCCCAAACCGATCATCAGAACACGTATATAAAAAATTTTATTCAACAAAATTATTTTTTGTTTGCAAATATGACATTTGGCTTATTTCCCGCCCCCTTAGGTAGATTTGTGAGAAGTGCGCTAATGCTAACGTCAAAATTTGGTACGGATTATGTAGTGGATTCGGTTTGAGAAAAGAAATCGATTGTTGGATGAAATTTATAGGAGGTCCCTTAACTGAGGTCATCTAAGGCTGACATATGGGACCCACATGGGCCCCACTTTTTAAAATTATTTTTTTAACTGATATGTGGGCCCACGATTTTATTATTTTTTCGAGGTAGAATTGCCACGTAAGCGCCACGTCAGTCAAAAACCGCTTCCAAACCGCTGAGGGACCTAATTTATACACGGTTTTTGACAGTTTAGGGACGTATTGTATCTGGTTTTGGGGTTGTAGGACGAAAATCGGATTCGGTGTAAAGTTAAGGGACCTCGGATGAACTTATTCCAAATTTATATGAACAAGGCTGATCCAAAGATGAGCCGTGAAGACCACGGCATGAAAGTTTCACATTTTTAAGTATAATATTAAAATGTATTTCGAAGCAAACTACGGGTATCACCTAGTTATATTCATGGTAGTATTTTCAAACACCGCTAGACAATCCCATACATACTATATAGCGCAGGCATACAATGCAAAACCATCAGAAAACTGTGAAGAATACCCATTAGTCGGATTTATACCTGTTAACCACAAATTCACTACCTTCATTGAAAAAAAAGCGCTGCTGATCGTCTGAGTCTCACAGATCAATGGGCCTCTGCAATGTGGGCCGAGCCAACCATACGTCGTCCAGAACTCCAAACCGACACCGACTCGGCCTTTGCCCCAGACCATCTACACGCTGGTCCTTTCTTCCTCCTCGTCGATTCGCGCCTACGCCGCGCGTTCGTCGTCGAGCTGTATCGAATCGAGTCTCCGGCGCGTTTCTCGTCGGTGGTCGGCGTAATGAGCGGCGGGTCCGGAAGTACAGCGAGTTTGGAGATGGCGGCCGAGAAGACGCAGATTTATTCCGGTACTCTGCCTTGAAACGGCGGCAGCGGCCCAAACAGAGCGGTTTCGGAGGACCCGGGAGCGAGCATACGGCGGCGGGGATGAGACGGCGCGTGAGATGTGGACGTGGGGTTGCGGAGGTGCGTCGCCAAGTCGCCAGGTACAAACACAAGCTCAGGGAATTCAAGCTGACAGTCATCGGCACCGCTGTCTTCCTCGTATTTTGGGTGGTTTTGTTGCTCATCGGGACCCTCGACCACCACATGTCCGTGTCGTGGCGCCGGTTCTTCGTCACCTGTGGTGTGTTTGAGTGCCTATTCTGGCTATACCTCGTCGTCGGCCATCTCAGAGAGTATGGCTTGTCCATCCCCAAGATCTCCGACTTCAGCAACGAAGAGCATCAACTGCCGCCCGTGGGGCACGACCGTTGCTGAGTGACGGCTATATATCGATCTCAAAAATCGATCATCCCTCAGATCTGGGTCTTGTTCGTATAATCTCCAAAAAAAAAAGGTATAGAGGGGATTAAGAAAAAATAATTCCACGTAGATGTAAAATAAATCCTTCTAAATCTCTCTTATTTTTTTTGGGAGGGATTAAACGAACAAATCCTCGTGAAACATTATCCATGAGAAAGGATCATTAGGATCATGCATGCATGCGCACACGACTTGACGACGAGGAGATAAAAGTGATCTATATACCGAGATAACGACTTACACTCATGGAGATATGCTGATTTAATTCCTGTTTGCCTCTCTAATCCTATAGAAATTTATAAAGTTCATCTTCAGTACTATTACGTACTTCTTTCTTTCATTACGTCACATCAAATTATCTCCTTAGTTTTATCTTTCATTACGTCACATCAAATTAAGTACTATATATTACGTACTTCTTTCTTTCTTTCAGCCCAAATTATCTCATTTTTTCTTTCTTTTCTTATAAAATCATATCACCTTAGTTTTATCTTTGATGATTAATTTATATTATTTTTTCTTTTCCTTCTGTTATTGGGTCATATCATCTTAGTTTTCCTTTTAAACGATCAATACATATATGATTTAAATAGTTATAGACCACATCATCAAATGGTTTATATATATAGTTTTTTATTTTCAATACTCGATCAAAGATAAAAAAAAGTTACTATAATATGTAGCTATTTTACATGTTATTTTCACTAATATTATACAAAACTTTCATAACAGCGCACGAGATTGCATCTAGCTGTAAACAAACATGCACGCCATTTTCATTCATCAATCTGAAGACGATAAAATTCAATTGCATCGAAAATAGTGTAGTGGAAGAGGGCGGAGTGATGGATTATTGATGCACATGCGTAATAGTGTAAGTATAAAATATGAAAAACTATGAAAAACGCCATTTGTTCGGATTTATCTATTCTAATCTAACCTACTTAAAGTAGATTTGGATTTTCTCAATCGTTACGTACACGCTTTCGTCCGTAGTCGTGTTCGCCACGTGCGATGTCCGCATTTTGTGTTTTCTTTCTTCATCTCCGATATACGCCCCGGCCCACCAGTCACGTAGCTTTAATTTTTGTGTTTTCAGACATATATACATAGATTCCTAATGTGATTAAACCACCACATCGCTCACAACGTCGGACGCGGGACACTCTTGGGGCACCGTATCTCTGAGCTGTGGCCTTGATTCATGCATGAGCCGTCAATGAGGAGCGTGCATTGAAATCTTCACCACCAGTTATTCAGTTAACCATGATTGGTTTGATCTACGTCGGCTGTGTTCGTAATCAAGGAATGGGAACAAATTCCTCCCGCACGAAAAACGGAACGGCCTATTAGCGCGTGATTAATTAAGTATTAACTATTTTTTTAAAAAAAATGGATTAATTTGATTTTTTTAAGCAACTTTCGTATAGAAACTTTTTAAAAAAACCGCACCGTTTAGTAGTTTGAAAAGCGTGCGCGCGAAAAACGAGGGAGAGGGGTTGGGAACATGGGATTGCAAATGAGGGAGAGGGGTTAGAAGCGCCGCCAATGCCAAGAATGAATGTAGCCCTGGAGGAGAGGGCGCCAGCCATGGAGGAGTGAATCGTTTTCATTGTCCGCGATTACGTAGAGTTTCACGACGACAGCGACATCGGCTCAACTAAACACGGCCTGGGTAGGTTGTGGGCATAGGCTGATAGGCCCCATGGTACGGCCGGCGCCAACGCGCCAGTGCTGTCCCAAACGGTCGCCATGGTGGTTGTGCCGCCGGTTCTTCAAGACTGTCTGCAAGCGCAATGGGTTGTCGGGCTTCGCTTCTGAGCATGGTGCAGCTCTTTGTCATGCTCTGGAATGCGATGTTAAGTGTGTTTTGGGCCATATATGTCCGCAGGCTTGTTTTTTTTTTTAGCAAAAATCAAAGGAAATGTGCGCCGATGGGGAGTCGACCCCTGTTCGATATGTTAAGCCAACCCCCGTAGCCATCCTCCCAGCCGAATGTATGTGACAGTCTGAAAATACATATATTACATATATATTATATGTACTTAGTAAACCGCGGTTCAACCAGCCGGTTCTCGGTTGGACTGTCGAACCGGTGAACCAGCATGGTGACCGAGTCATCTACCGTTCCGGTTTTTTCTACTATACCTATAAGTACCTTCAAGAGGGACTAATAGATTTTAGTACCAGAGTGTACACTTTTAGTTACCTATGTCTGGATTCTTAGGGACTAAAATGGAGGGACTAATGGATTAGTCCCATGAACCAAGTAGGGCCTTAGTCCACTTAACTCCTCAAATCTAATACATCCAATCTGATTCGTCCTTCAACTATAATACCAGATATTTTAATCTCTAACTATTAAAATCTATGTACCTTTCTTCCTTAGCTGTTTCCCCTCCCCTCTCCCTTCCTCATAGTGCCACACGGGCTCCAGTAGGGATGGCGGTCGGTGTTGGTGCAACGACACCCATCGACGAGGAGCGTCATTCCCCCACCGTTCGACGGAATGATCACGATGGTAGCTGCCACGACACTAACCAGCCTTGCCACGTTGGTGTCGTCCGGCGATGGCGGTTATGGAGGAAGCTGCCTCTTCCTTCCTCCTCCCACTTCGACCAAAGCTCAGCGCGCTTTCTTGACCGCCACTTCCTCCCTCTTCTTCTTTGTGCCCGAATTGGGAATGAAGATGGCAGTCGAGCATCGTCAAGCCAAAGGTGGAGAAGATGGGGTGGCCTCCACCACTACCATCCCTCGCCAGCAACGTCACCAAGGTGAGGAGGCGAAAGTACCTCCCACACAACAAGCTGTCAAGGGGGACGATGTGGAGAAGAGGAATGAGAGGAGTTGGCCAGTGAAGGGGTGAAAGGAGGAAGAGGAAGAGGAAGAGGAAGGAGAGAGAGATAAGGATCGTCCAAAAAAAATTAAAATATGCTCACTAATTATATCAAACGTTCATGATTATCTCATGTCTAGTTGTGTATGTGGATGTAGAGGACGGATTTCTATCTATTATTAGGGATGGGCAATGCCAACCATTTAGTTTCAAATCAAAACAGCACAATTACCATTCAAATCATAAAAAAAATGGTAGAACATATTTTGGCATCAATCTAAAATGGACAAAACAAAACTAGTTAGAGAATCTATTGCGAATTACTCCCAGAACATAGAGAAAACCATGGTTTGCCGTAGCTCCTCCCAGAACAGAAGAACAGGACTAGTCGTACTAGTAGTTTCCGTAACAAGTACTAGTGGTAGTGGGTTTATTCCCTACTCCCTGCTCATAAATGCATCTTTTGTTTTTCGACTTGTTGCAAGAACACGGTGTAACTTGTACAGCGTACACACAGCAATAAACAGAGCTGTCTGTCAGCCAGCGGGAAGCGGGAACGAGGCAAAGGAATTGCTGCGTGCACACACTTCCCATGCCACCGGCGTGTCCCCCAAAAATTCATAAACCTCTCACCATTATTTCTACCGTCTTCCCAAAATCAAATCCAATTCCTCCCAAATCTGCGGGGTACTGTTCGTCCCTTCCGACGAAGAACGCGAGCAAACCAACCCCACCCGCCGCGGCGCGGCGGGGAGGGCGTACACTCTCCTTGTCGGCGCCGCCGCAACATTGCGAGGCCACGCGACGGCTCCTCGTCGCCAACCTTCGTCTTCGTTTTTTTTTTAGCAAAAATCAACCCCTGTTCGATATGTTAAGCCAACCCCCGTAGCCATCCTCCCAGCCGAATATATGTGACAGTCTGAAAATACATATATTACATATATATTATATGTACTTAGTAAACCGCGGTTCAACTAGCCGGTTCACGGTTGGACTGTCGAACCGGTGAACCAGCATGGTGACCGAGTCATCTACCGTTCCGGTTTTTTCTACTATGCCTATAAGTACCTTCAAGAGGGACTAATAGATTTTAGTACCAGAGTGTACACTTTTAGTTACCTATGTCTGGATTCTTAGGGACTAAAAGGGACTAAAATGGAGGGATTAATGGATTAGTCCCATGAACCAAGTAGGGCCTTAGTCCACTTAACTCCTCAAATCTACTACATCCAATCTGATTCGTCCTTCAACTATAATACCAGATATTTTAATCCCTAACTATTAAAATCTATGTACCTTTCTTCCTTAGCTGTTTCCCCTCCCCTCTCCCTTCCTCATAGTGCCACACGGGCTCGAGTAGGGATGGCGGTTGGTGTTGGTGCAACGACACCCATCGACGAGGAGCGTCATTCCCCCACCGTTCGACGGAATGATCACGATGGTGGCTGCCACGACACTAACCAGCCTTGCCACGTTGGTGTCGTCCGGCGATGGCGGTCATGGAGGAAGCCCCAAGCACAAATGTGGTGACAGACAGGCAGAGAGCTGATGTAACTCTTGATATAGTGGAATTACAAAATCTGGCTGGCCAGAGCAACAACACTGAATCAGGCCATGAATGGAGGATGGAAAATGGCTTGAACAATTTGGCTCGGGAGTGGGATACAGCTCAAGACACTGAAAATGGCACGGAAAGGCTGCTTGGACCTGCTGGGCAATTCAGACAGAGGACAAGGGAGAGAGACAGCAGCAGCAGCACCAGCACCAGCAGCAGCAGGAGGAGGAGGAGGAGGAGGGGCAGCAACAGCGGTGGCAGCAGCAGCAGCAGGAGGAGCAACAACATGAACAGCGATAGGAGTTGGGAGAGAGGCAGCAATGGGATCAACAATGGCCATACTGAGAGTGATGAAAGTAGGGAAAAAGAACGCAAGCGTTGGATGCGGCTAGGTATACTCGCACTATTGCTTCTTGCGTTCCATGGCTCACTTGTGCTAATTACCTGGAAGCTGCTGAAACAAATTACAGATGAGTCAGAGCTTGATGTGTATATTGCTCTCTTTTGGTTTGGTCTCTTTATTGCTCTCCAAGCTGGGAAGTATCTTGTTGACACTGCCTATGATTTTGAGCCCACTAGAAAGACCGAATTTATCCATCTGTGCCTCCATGCTTCCACACTTGTGGTGTTTCTCTTGCTGGGTCACACAAAAATCGGAAAAAATCACTCAAAGGTGGTTGCGCATGCTGTTGCTTATTTTCTTGAAATCATGGGTGCTGCAGCTATCCAGTTTTATTGCAAGGCCAGTGTTGATATTGATGTGGCCGGCCTCTAAAGGTATGGTTTCTGGAGATAAAATGACTTAATTTGCATGGAAAAATATAGCATAAAGTGAGGGACTCATTGTTTCAATTATACTTATATGCTTATTCATATAGCTTATTAGCAATCAAAATAATGAGTAAATTTTACGTTGGGTCACATATTTTGAATCCAGGTGAACTTATGTCTGGTGAAGTCTTCTACGAGTACTTATCAAGATGCGGGTGGCGAAATCAACTGGATTGATTGGAACGTTTGCAGGAGAGGATTTCTACCAGGAAGCGGTTTCTTTTGGATCGTCGCTAGTAGATACTACTCCTTTGTGATTGCACTGGTTTTTTGGCTATTGTTCTATCATCCTTTGATGCTCACATGTAGCATGAGGGTCTTAGGTACTCGGGGTGTTGCAAACAATGATTGTTCGCTCAAAGTAGAAATGTCAGATTTTTCTGAAATGGTTTTGTGAGACAAGCTCTTACTCCTACGGACCTTGCTTGTAGTCTCACTCTTCTCCAGATCATATATGTCGTTCTATAATACTACATTGAAAAATTTGCAAATCATTGTTTTTGGTTCTACAATCTAACTCATGTTTGTATACTGTACTACCTCCCCTCGTATTGCATCATGGAGAGAGATCAAACTGAATGTATACTGAGTGAAGTAAGGAACCAAATAAGTTTCTGATTCGACATAGCTCGTAGCATACAGTGGAAGTTGGAAATGCATCAAAGCATGAGTAATCACTGCACACTATTTTCCACAGCTTGGGCTTTCCTACCTGGTCTTCTTGCAAAAGATGAGCCATTTTTTTTTCCTGTAAGTCTCTACCACAAACACTACTGTCAAGTGTCAACAAATCAGCTTAACATTCAGTAATGCAACGCATTCAGAGAACTACAGCTTCTCGGATGTGCATTTCTCTTGTGGCCTTCATGTCGATATAGAGCTTCATCCAGAAAATGGTACTACTAAGCTGCTTGAATACAGTCGTTCAAAACATGCATGCCATTCTCGCTCATCTGTTGTACTTCTGAAGGTGACAAAATCCGGATGCACCGGACACAGTTGATGAATTCCCTGTAGAAGCAAAAGCACATAGGTATGAGTGTCAATTAATATGCTGACCAGGAGTAGAAAGAACAGGAGACACCAATTCGAAGACATGTCTACTTACTCCCATGGATCATCTCCGACAAGAAGAACATCATTTTCGTAGTCGACATAGACAAGCTTCCACTCTGAACTGCCAGGATGCTCCAATTTCCCCTGGAGACCAAACATGCAAGCGATGGCAGATCTCAACTCATGGTAATTTCTAAACCCTGTAACATCGATAGATCTTCCAACTGATCCTTGCTTTTGAACCTATGTATTACAAAAAAAAACATAATAGATAGTTGTTAAGTTATATTTACTATCAAGAGCATTTGACAAATGGTAACATATAAACAGTCAAGTAGTATAAACCTTTGTATATGTCCGCACTGGTGGTTTCATCGGCTTCGCACTTCGGTCAAGGCTGTACTCGGTTGCATCCATACTGCAAGCTGATGTTCCCATGGAATTGGTATGAATCTCTGGCAAAGACAAGATTTGGGATTCTTTTAAACGTGGCAACTTTGAGTACATCCCTGCATCAAAGCCCCCAGTAGACATTGGTTGAGAGCATGAAGTGGTGTTTATGCTTCTGTGTGTAGATTCCATGTGAAGTCCACTTAAGTTTGCACTCTGACTTGCACTCTCTTCAGAAAAACTCATCTGTACAAACGAGTTGGACGTGCTTGGCAAATTGCTTCCATCATGCTGGAGTTGGACCTCCAAATTTTGCATGTCAGGTGAAAGAAAGGTTAGTGAATTCAGATCTGGGCTGGATATGAATTCTTGTATGGAATTAGGAAGGCAATCAGAAAGACATGAAGCCTGAAAAGTCTCCATAGTATCAGCAATCATTGAGGGAGGTATATCTACAGAAGAACTGAAAATGTTCTCTGGCACACCAGCTGGTTGAATTACATTGGAGTCTTGGTAGTAGGAAGGCTGAGTCATCCAATCAAGACCATCAATGAACTGCGAAAAACACCCTTGGTTTGGAAACGAATTGACAGACTTTCCTCCATCAGGTGATTTTGATGATTCTACCTTTGGTGGCGACAGCACTCCCTTTTGTTCAACCTGATGGCCATGTGGCTGTCCAACAAAATTACCTTGAGTAAGTGCACCTGATGAATCTTCAATATTTCCACAGTTTACTTGTTCATCACAACCAACCAGTTTCGATTCTAAACCAACCTGCTGATTGTCACAGATCCAAGAAGGGGCTGAAGAAAGGTCAGATTTCTCTGAAACGGTTTTGTGAGGCAAGCCCTTCTTACTCCTACGAGTCTTGCCTCTAGGCTCACCCTTACTGTTTTGCTCCGAAGTACTTCGACTTGTGTATGAATCTGTGTTTCTTGGATCTCTTGATGTAGCATTCAACTTTGACTCAGAAATCGAATCAATGACAGGCTGGACTTCAGAGCCTTCAAGATCACCATTCTGCATATTAGCCATATGGAACTGGTGCTGGGCATCATCTGAAGGCATGCTTTCTTGCTTTGTCAAACAAGCTGAAGTGCTAACTGTTAGAGGAGGGATAAAATTTTGCTTCACATTTTGGATAATACTAGAATATGAGGACTGGTGAAAACTAAGGGGACTCCCAAGGGTTTGACCAGATTGATTGAGAAGCATGATAGCCAATTCTGATCCAACAGCTGGAATGTGCTGCAAACTACCATAGGGATTACCCTGAGCCCTTGGAAATGATGACATATTTGCTGATCCAAGTTCCATCCCAGGCACTGAAACTGCATAAGGGTAAGGCATGTTTCAACATATTGCACGACCATAAAGATTTGTATAGCATGTCAGAGACATACCTCCATAACCAGGAAGACATTGCCGCTTCGAATTCAAGGTCGACGAAGGGAACACAAGAGTGTTTTCTGGAGTTTCAATATCCCATATGCTCACACGCTCAGGTCTTTCTCCATACCCATGTTCATCCCATTCGACCTAGTAGCAAGAAGTACATAAATATCAAATACACCATGATAGACAGAATTCTGAGTTTTCCTAAAGCTTTTGCATGAAAAAGGCACCTGTAAGTTGCGCCATTTAGAATTGGGCCATCTCATGGGGTCGTAGTCACTTATTCCCACAACTGTACCTGTGTATCTGTAAAACAAGACAATTTTGTTTATAATATGGAATATGTTTTCTAGCTTTCCTTAATCAACAAGACACTAAACTCAACATAGAAAGCAAGTGTGCCCATGCGACGACATTTGATGTAGTCATTATTTTTCTGATGTGAATCATGAAAATTCACAGTTGAATTATTTATACTTTTGAAACAGCATAATCCATTACGTGGTTGTACATCAAGGTCTAGTTTGTGGACATAAATGCATAGAATAAAGATAAAATCTGAAACAGAAAACAAAAGCTAACGTAAAATGATGAACAAAAAGTGGACAAACCTGCGCTTGCTTGACTCCTCTGTCTCAAACATCATTGCAAATCTCATTCCAACTGATGGTTGCATATATGTTGCCTTGTTGTACCTTGCTACAGGAATTGCAAATGGCGAAGGACTTGTCCTATGGAGATTCCATGAATGACCAAATGCTCACCAGGAAAAAAATGCATATGTAAAAGGGTAAGTAAATTTCTATACCTAGGATTGTAGTAGATAGTAAATGAACTACCACTCGATGCGGCATGAGCTGCAGCAGCAAGAACGCCTATGTGCATGCTATCAGTAGATAGAACAGAAGATGACAGCATCGTTTGTTGTCGCGTGGCTCGCCTAACACCCAAAAGAAGTTGTGACTTCTCATCCCTGCAATCAGGAACTTCTGTCAAAAATGGCATTTCATCTTCACATATTTGTGAAGAGAATATTATACTATTACATACAAGCTGTTGTCAGTCCGAGTGAGTAAAAAGTGTGGTGTCCTATAGCAGTCATATTCACATTAGAACTGACAAGAAATAGCAAATATTGTTATGAACTAAGTTATTTTTATTGAGAATTTAATATTCTAGAAAGTTGAATATGTATATATTGGTTAAGGTTAAGTAGATAGCCGCTGTAGGAAAATCTAATACTAGTAATGGACATTCTTTCAAAAGAGCAAATAACATAAGCAGTTCTTGTGGTATTTCAATGCATGAATTGTTGCATAGGGTTTAGTATCAAAAGGCTTAACAATCTCAGATTCAATTTTCTGATAGCACACACAGGTTAAGTAACAAACAGACTTTGCATGTATTTATAGAACTTATTTCACCTTATAAATAAGACAGAGTCCCCTGCTTTTAGACGCTTTGCCCCAACAAAGAGACTCCATCCAGTTGTTAGAAGATGTCGTTTTGGCTGTCCTGAGAGGGACAAGAAAAGAAGAAACTTTTAGGAGACAGTGGCCCAAGAAGCATATATTTATGTATCAATGAACAAGACAAATAAAATCCGAATATTGTTTGACCCTACCACGATAAATGTGACGGAATGTCCACATGTTATCATGCAAATCTCGAACAATAAGCTCCTGGTTAGGAGGTTGCATTGAGTAATCCTGTCGGTACAAAACTTAAACCCATGAGCTGAAGCATTTTATTTTTTACAAAAAACTATGCGGCAAACAAAATGTAGACAAAAGCCTATACCAGTTGTGGGAACAACTTCTCTGCAGCCCTTCGTGGCACCGAGAAACCACCATGTGTACTCGTATCACTTGCGGTTAAATTCTTGCAGAAATATTCAGTGGGGTGCTTGCTTTTGGTATAAGCACCAAGAGTTGGAATAGGGAATACATCCGTTTCCTACAATAGACGGCACAAATAGATATTAATTTAGAATCCATATTTTATTCCTTGCACACTGAATTTTTGTTTCTGCAATCACATTTTGTGCATTTCAAAAACAATTGGTGTTTACATTTTTAATAGAACCAAATAAAGTTGTACAGCGCTCATTATACAATGTAACAGAGAAACATCATTACTTACAGAGTTTACTGGCTGAAGGGTCATCTGTGCATAAACTTCATCAGTGTCCTTGTCGGCCTGTGCAAAACAAACAATCAAGCACAGGCAAAACACATTTTGCCGCAAATATGTTTGGAATTGAATTTGCTTGAACTCACATGCAAGGTGATGTTGTGAACTTGACACAGCAACTGAGAGGGCAAGTTTGGGTAGTTCGGAATGCGGGAATTTGGAATCTTTCTAGTTGTAGCTGCAACCTGCAAGAGCATCATCACTTCAACATTGATCATTCCAAGAGCAATCCCAAAGTTCTATTGAGCATCAATCTGACCAAATTGTTGTCTACTCCGTATGGTTGTAGCATTTCCAAACGAGATTAACTGAACAATTTGTGAAAAAGACAGTAAGATTTTGGACCTGTTCACTGTGCCCCTGAGGGAAGTAGTACACGAGGCTCCCCCGCTGCGGCAAGCACACAAGCGGCCCGGCACAAGCGTGCCAGAGCTCCGAGTTGATCACCTTCTTGGCACCTAAAGAAGGAACGGACACTACTCGCATCATGCCAAAAATTGCAACAAATTTGTGCGCAATTATGCATCAAAAAGCAGCAGAATCTGACTGAAGGTCTGAAACACTCACCCTGTGTTTCTCCCATGAGCTGCATTTCGTCGAGCAGCGCTGCGGCATTTCTCAGAACACCCGTCTTGGCCTTCTCCTGCGAGGATGCCATATGTCTCCAAGAAACCCAAGAACAACTGCAATCTGAATGCCAAGATTCTGATAAAACCTCAATTCCAGAGTATTAAGCCAAGCGAGCAGCTTAGCCACACTTCACCATCGACCAAATGCCACAAATGCCTGCATACCATTGCAACAGAGGCAGAGGATATAATTTCATACGGTGTGCAGTGTGAGCAGCAGTCAAAGTGGAGAGCCAAAATAAAATAGGAATTCGTGGAGAAGGGAGGTTCAAAATGCATTGGCTAGCTATATCTTGGGTGTGTTGGGTCCCCATGGCGGCCAAAACCACCTCCCTTTCCCAAGAAAGCAGGCGGCTTTTGTGTTTTTACGCCACACAGCTCATGTCTCTAGGATTAGAAGCAGTAGAAGCTACGCGGAGAGTAGTAGCACTAGTACTAGAAGCTACGCGGAGAGTAGTAGCACTAGTACTAGTACTAGTAAATGTCACCACGAATATATCAGCTACGTGCTCGACGAAATGCCACTTGGCAATCATCCTCTGCCGTGCAGCTTGCAAATGCAAACACAGCTCCAGGCGAACGCCTACGAACAAGGGAACAGGAACGCCACCCCTCTAGTAGCACTAGTACCAGCCCTCCTTCCCCCCTAGGTGAGGCATTTTCACAAGAAGCGAAGACGGAAGACCCAATGTGTGATCGTAGTCTCAAGAACAACGGCAATGCCGGATGGAACACCCAAGATCACCAGACTAGAACAACCAAAAACTTAAAATGGGTAATGCTAAGAAGAAGCAAGTAGCTGAGAGACAAGCCAAGAGCACAGAGCCCACTCACCTCCTGAGAGAGGAGAAGACGCAGCAATGGCACCCCACGAATGTCTCCAGGGGCACCCGCCCAAACCCGAAGTATAAAAAAGAAGCAGCAAGTGTGGCAAAACGCGCGACGCCAGCAAAGGCAAAGCGGTGAAGAGAGAGAGATGGGCAGGCGAGCTCGTGCTATATAGCTAGGCCCGGACGCACGCGAGGAGGAAGAAGAAGAGGTTGTGGAGTGGAGTAGACGGGTGTAGGAGTAGTAGTAGGATGGGGGCAGTAGATGGCAATGATACGGAGGAGGGTGGTCGTGCTCCCCAATTCCCCTTTGCGCCTTTTGCCTTCTCTCTCTTGGTCTTGGCTTCCCAGCCTCTCTCCTGCTGATGCTGCTGCTGCTCCAGTGTGTGATGCTGCTGACCGCGGCTGCTTTGCGCGAAAGATGCCGACCTTTCGAGGGGGAGAAGCGATGATTCCTCATTTGCGCAGGCTCGCTCGCTGCGTGTCGTCCCTCGCTACCCGCTGTAGCTTTTCCTTGCGTCGTCGTCGTCAGTCGATCGCCTCTCTCTCTCTGAATGCACGATACTATCCCCATTTGCTCGCTTCTCTTTTCCATGGTGATCCCCCACTTGTCAGCGCAGGCGTACGTACTGTCCTCGTGTCCAGCCAAACGCGACGCGCCGAGCCGTGCCACATCTCTGTCCCTCCCTCCACCATGCGACGCACGCACGCCACATTTTCTCGGTCTCGTTTTCTCACGCACGCGGCCACGTCTACAACGCTAGCAAAACGTGAGCACAATATAACAGCTACTACTCCAACCGGTAGATCGACGGATGGAAGGCATGGCGTATTTGGCCTCGAAAGGTTAAAAAAAAATGGTACGCCAATAATGAGATTCCCGCGAGCGGTTTGCTTTTCGCTGTTGACGATAAAAAGTCACTTTTTTCCCCTCTTCTTACCACCGCCAGGGATCAACATGAGGAATCATGCAAATCATCGCTGTGGCGTCCGATGACCTACTGCTGCTGCGGCTAGTAGCCTGGTACTACGATCGATCGAGTGAAGTGTGTTGTAGCTCACCACGAATCATTTCGTTTTCCTCACGCTTTTGCACCAGTTGGGACAAAAGGTTCGTTTCGTTTTACAAATTTGCGAAAAGGCATGCGTTTACACGCGTCTATGCCATGCCGTCACAAAAAGCGATCGATTAGTACGATTACAAAAAGAAGTCATGCGACGACTTTCATATTGTGAGCTGAAAATCCACTAACCTTTGCATTGTATCCAAAAGCAGTTTTTTTGGGACAGAACTCACATCGTGCACAGTTGCATTCTCCATCAGTATAGTGTACTGTGCAATTGTGCGGCGTGTATACCCTTATAGCATTCACAGTGCGCCACTAGTATTTGCGGAGCCTCGCACACCACCTAGATTAGGAACAATGTTTAGCTACATGTGCCACGGTGCAAGTTACTACTTGTGGGTCCCATCAGTACCAGCTTTTACCACTTTTTTCTCTCCCCTCTCTCCTGTCTTCTTTCCCCACCGCATTCACCGCACGAAGCAGCCAAGCGACGACGGCACCGACCGGAGGGGCGGCGGGGCTTGGCGCTCACCGGCGCACCACCGGCTCCTCCCCCCCCCGGCGAAAAAAGACGAGCGCCGGCGCGTGGAAGTGGCGGAGGAGCTTGGGGCGGCCCGACTCCCCCGGTTGATCTAGGACGGCATCGGGCGGCGGGGCGTCAAGCGGCGGCCTAGCTGCGCGACACCGGGCGCGTGCAGCAGTCGAGAGGACGGCGCGGCAAGACGACGGAGGGAATCGGCTCGGGAGCCGGGAAGGCGAGGTTGGTGGCGCGAATCTGGCGGCGGGGGCCGATGAGGTCCACGGCGTGGACTCAGCGCGGGAGCGAGGACGGATCGACCTCGGTCGCTACGGTGGAGGAGGCGGTGCTGGGTCTTTCTCTCCTCTCTAGTGGATGACGATGGTGGCACTGCCGAGCTCGCCATATCCACCTCTTCAGACAGTGGCGACATTGAGCGCTAGATCCATCCTCGGACGGCGGCAACGACGATGGTTCCTTCCTCCTTCTTCTATCTTTGTCTCTCCCTGCAGGCCGCTGACGCCGCCCGTCGAGCGCGAGCGATGACTACGACGGCGGCACCAGCCTCCTCTTCTCCTCCCCCACTCTCCCCTCCTCCTCCGGGCCGTCGGCTACCTCGCCCCTCTCCCCTCTCTCTCCTCTAGCACGAGTGTGGGTCCCGCCTTGAGACGAGGAACGAGTAGCTAAAGTTGGCTACGCGAACCTAATGAAGCTACATAGTTTAAGGATGTGGCAAGGAATATTCGTTTTTTTAGTGGAGGCGTGAATACCATATAAGCCCACTGTGAATGGCCTTAGGGCATCCACAATGTACTTCAAAACCAGTCCATAGCCAATAAAATAATACATTCAGCTATCTAACCACATTGTGGAAGTAGTCCATATGAGAGAAATAGCAAAAGTCATCCATAAGCATATGTGCTGCCCATATAGAATAAAATATGTCATTTGTCTCTATTTCCTCTCTCCTCCTCATACTACTTACTACTATCCATATACATTGTGAATGTTACAATAGTTAAAGTCCACAAATGTGGGTCCCATCTATATGGACTACTCTAGCTATATACATTGGTGTTGCCCTTAGAGCAAGTTCAATAGTATAGCCAACTACTAGCTCCAATTCATCTATAGCCAATCTAATAGCTCATTCATACAATAGTTACATACTACACTATTAATATCTAGTCCCACCTGTCATAGACACACTGCGTCTTGGAGTCCTTGCTACAGCTGGCTACAAATCTGTAGCCCGTTGCTCTTCTCTCTCCTGATTTATCTCCTTAAAATATGTTTACAGTTGGCTTATAGCCTGCTATTGTACCTGCTCTTACTCTTGGAGTTGCTCCTCCTGCTGGCTGAAAACAATCTCGATTCAATGGTCACGCTTACGAGGCAGCGGGAATCTTGTGCTGAGCTAGTACTGATTCACTTGGTGATTTCAGCTGACGCTGAGCAGAGCAGATGTCATACAAGACGTAGTAGCCGAAAAGACCAGGACGCGGCTACACACCCGCACACACGCTTCGGTCTTGGGTCGCGTCGATGGATGGATCGCTCGCCGCGCGGCGCATGGAACCCGATTCCGATCCATATCTCGTCGTCTCGGGCAGGAAGCTCGAGCTCTCGCTCCACACATGCACACACGTACGTAGTACTACACAGACGCACGCAGTCTCGGCGAGGCCCATTACATCACATAACAACAATCGCGTCGATGGATGGATCGCTCGCCGCGCGCCGCATGGAATCCGATTCCGATCCATATCTCGTCGTCTCGGGCAGGAAGCTCGAGCTCTCGCTCCACACATGCACACACGTAGTACTCCCTACACAGACGCACGCAGTCTCAGCGAGGCCCATCACATCACATAACAACACAAAAACACACACACGCGTCGTCGTCTTGTGCATCACCATGGCGTCGAACGACGGATTCGACCGATCGATCAACGATAGATGTGCCAAAAGAAGACGCCTTCCATGTACAGCCTCATGTACTGACTGGAGCATGTACGTACGTACGGAGCCTGCTTGACCGAGCAGTACAGAGAGACAGGTTTTCCAAGCAAGCTTGACCACACGCCACAAACGACTGCACCGAATGCATTTGGGCGTTGTATTTTTGCATGCATCGGCAACCACACACAACCACAGGCGAACAGGTGCAGCTATGCAGTGCAGGCCTGAAACTTTTTTTCGTACCAGTCCAAGTGTACAGTACACGTACCTTTCTCTGTATACTGTAGTACTCCGATGTGCGTACGGCCGGGCACTGTTTCGGCTGCAGTCGTAACTTGTGGCCGTCGGATGGTGGATCCAACGGCTCGCCGTTGTCGTCGGGATGCGAGGATTTTCGGTCGGGCATGAGACTGCCGTGGCGTGTCTCAGCCTGCGAGACGACGACGGCGAAGAGAACGGTGACTGCAACTGTGTGTGTTGAGAGGGTGGGGCCGGGTTGGCGGGAGCAGCGGGAGACAGAATCCCGGGAATGTTGCGTTGGGCGGGGCCCACGCCACGCCACTCGGGAGACAGGACGTGTCACATGACGTCACCGTCAGAGGGAATCAAAAGCAGCAGCTAGGAGTACGAGCTCCCCCCTTGTAATCATGGTACAACCGCGCAGGCCTTTTCACCACCACGCCTCGCTATTCGCATGCGAATTGCCGCTGCGTGCCACACCACCCAACCACACCACCTCTGCCTCACATCGGCAGAAATGTACTGTGCAGCTGTGCTGTGCCGATTCAAACCAATCCAACCGATCGATAATCCACAAAACACCAAGATAAAACCCAGAGTATTTCTCTCCCTTTTTTCTGATATTCGAGCAAAATAGCTACTATACTAGTATCAAAACAACACAGGCTATCCCCAACCTTACCTTCTAAAAAAAAGTTCCGAGAGCACAGTGATACACTGCTCCGAAATACTCCCTCCGTCCTATAAGAGCAGTTACAATAGCAGGCTATAAGCCAGCTATAAACATATTTTAAAGAGATAAAGGAAGATAGAGAAGAGCAGCGGGCTACAGATATGTAGCCAGCTGCAGCACGGACTCCAAGACGTAATATGTGTGACAGATGGGACCAAGTATTAATAGTATAGTAAGCAACTATTGTATGAATTGGCTATTACATTGGCTATAGAAGATTTGGAGCTAGTAGTGGGCTGCACTATTGACCTTGCTCTAATATAGTAACCTAATATCGGATTGGACATTTCATAGTACACCGAATCTGGACAGGAGGGTGTCTACATTCATTATAATATGAAATGTCCCGTCTGATACTATGTTGCTATATTATGGGACGGATGGAGTACAGTACTACTACTAGTATGTTGCCGGATGTACCGAGCGGATTTTTAGAAGCACACAATGCGAGTTGTCCTCTCAACTCTCAAGCTGCAAATGCGGAACGTATAAACGTGGGAGTATGGTGCTCCATGCTGATACGTACAGGCGTACAGTCACACAGTACTGGCACTGTTCACAGCATGCGTTTCTGTGGAGTGAATGCTGGGTACAGTGGCGGCGCGGCGCGTGCGTGTTTGATGGTGAGCCAAAGCCTTTTCCTTCCCGTGTTCCATCCGTACACCCCCTTCGTCAAAAGCCAAAGCCATGGATCGGTCGGTTTCTGCATGCCACGATACACTTTGCTCAAACTGCCTCAAATTGCGGCCTACGACCTCAGCTAAGCTATAGCCTACGCGTGCAACAGTAGCAGCATCAGTGCACGCAGTGTAGGAGTATCTCTCCCTTCTGCCACTCGCTTTTGCTTTGCTGCTACTCCTCCAATACATTGCACTCTCTATCGTGCGAGCTCACAACCAAAAAAACAAGAAGAAAGAGATGTGCTCACAATTGCTCTGCGGTATGCACTGGACTACTCCTACTACATATGAAAATGTTACTTTTGCGGAAAGAAGATTTTCTTTCACGATTACACATTTCGTCCGTCCTCTCCTCGAACAAAGCGGAAAGAAATTCACATGAGCAGCTCGCAAGCGAATCACGATGCGATGCTGTGCACAAGAAAAGCAAAAGAACTCTACGACGAATACGTGTACATACTCCGTACTACTAGTATGAAGTATATCTCCCACCCGGATGGATATATCATTGAGAACCGGGGAAAAAACAAAGGATATAACACTGGCAGTTTCATGGCGAGGAAAGCATGTTGTACCATGCACTAATGATGAGGTTTAGGGGTGGCCAAGCCCTGAGCTCCAACCATTTTGTCACGCAGAAAAGACGTGCCACGGAATAAACAAAACACAAGCCGTAGTTAATCCTTGGAATCTTGCACATGATTAGACGGCGGCAGCCTTGCATGCCGCTTGTGATAGGAGTAGTATAGATTTGATTTGACAGCAGCCGATGAGCCGACGGTTATTATACGACCTGGAATGACCGGGTAGAAGAAGCGGAACGCCCAAAACCCCTGTGGGCTGTGGTGGTGGAATCCATCCAAAGGGCAAGTGAAAAGTGATGAGAAAGCGGCCGGGCGGTGAGAGGCAGAGGCGATGAGGGAAGAAAAGAGCCCCGGCTTTTTTGACCACGTCGCCATGGGAGGACGGCGCGTGCTACGGCTGTCGCCACATGCACGCGGCGCGGCTCGGGTCGGGGCGAGGCGAGGCGAGGCGAAGCGGACGGACACGGGACGTCTCGTGCTGGGGCTGGCTGGGGGTCTCGTAGTCCGCGCGGAATAGATGGCGGGGAGGAGGGGAGGGGTGGTGGTGGAGTGGTGGACGGTGAGGATGGGGTGGGAGGGGGCGCGGAGGCCGAGGAGCACGCGGCCGTGTACGGTACGGGTAAAGGGGGAGAGGCCCCCGCGCCGCGCCCGCGCGACTGGGTGAAGGTGATCATTCGTTCGGATGCAATGGATGGATGGATGGGGCGCGCGCCCCGTCCGACCTTTGGTTTCTCGTGAGCCCATGTCTCTCTAGCTTGACTGCCCAGGCGATACGAGTGCTGCGACTGTATTTCTGTACGCGCTGTACTATGTTTTCGAACAAGCTCAGTATCTAAAAGCTTAGGCCGAGTTTAGTTTCAAAATTTTCTTTAAACTTCTAAGAGCATCCGCAATAGTAAAGTAAGGTGCTATCTATAAAACATATACATCTCAGCAATAGAATAGATTAATAGTAAACCACTTCAATGGTATTGTCTACATGGGTATCTATAGCTCTCTAATCTATTGCCTCGTCGTTTTCTTCTATAGATTATCTCCAGGTTAGTAGATAGCTTTGCTATCTCTCTTCATTTAATCTCTTCCAAGTAGAAAAATATGGCTGACATGGATATCTTGTAGGAGAGCCTATAGATAACTATTGTGGGTGCCCTAGAGCAAGGTCAATAGTGCAGCCTACTATTAGCTCCAAATCTTCTATAGCCAATGTAATAGTCAATTCATACAATAGTTGCTTACTATACTATTAATACTTGGTCCCACCTGCATACACACATTACGTCTTGGAAGTCCGTGCTGCAGCTGGCTACAGATCTGTAGCCCGCTGCTCTTCTCTCTCTTCTTTTATCTTTTTAAAATATGTTTATAGCTGGCTTATAGCCTGCTATTTTACCTGCTCTAAGCTCCGTTCGTTTTCATGTTGGGAACCCAACTCTCCTACACGGAAAACGGAGAAGTCCATTAGCGTGTTGATTAATTAAGTATTTTGCTATTTTTTAAAAAAATAGATTAATTTAATTTTTTTCATATATAATTTTTTTGCAAAAACACACCGTTTAGCAGTTTGAAAAGCGTGCGCGTGGAAGACGAGGAAGAGAAGTTGGGAACCTTGCCCAAACTAACAGAGCCTAACTATTCTATCATATCAAAATTTTCCTACACACAACAAACTTATAACTTTTTTTATTATATGATTACAATTTTAATCAAACTTTTAATTTTGACGTGAACTAAACACACCCTTATTTGAAATTCCTGACTTCACTAGAAACGGACTTCCCGCTATGATCGCTGCTTCCACCCTGTGGCACACTGGCACTATGTGATCACGACTAAATCACGTTGACAGAAATCCGGAGTAAAATACCAACAGTCACCACTACAAAGTAATCTCTGTGATTTAGTTTGGTTAATCTATACTCCCACCGTGTCCCAAAAAAAGACAAACCCTGGTTTCCGATGTCCAACGTTTTGACCGTCTGTCTTATTTGAAAAAACTAAAAAAAATTAAAAAGACAAGTCACGCATAAAATATAATCATGTTTTTCATCTAATCACACAATGAAAATACGAATTATAAAAAAATTTCATATAAGATGGACAGTAAAAAGTGTGGACACGAAAAACCCGTGGTTTGGCCTTTTTTTGGACGGAGGGAGTATCATGTAAAGCGAATAGATCATTAACGGGTGATTAACTAAATAATACTCCTCCGTATTTTAATGTATGACGGCCGTTGGCATTTTGACCAGACTGTTTGACCATTCGTTTTGATTTTAAAAATTTTTGTGCGAATGATAAAAAATATTGTTCATGTTAATCTTAAAGAACATTTGGATGATTTGAATCAAG
>CM020181.1:30409832-30445419 GCA_009805545.1 Oryza longistaminata
TATGAGTAGTGGAGATATGTGGAAAAGTGAATGGTGGAGGTTGGCGAAAAAAAATCTGGTGCAGACCGGATGCAAACAGCAGTCCGTGCAGCCCCGCGCGGATGCATGACGCGTGGATGCGGGCGCTACATTCCGACGGCCGAGCCCACACAAGCGAGTCCGCATCGCACTAAATCTCAGCTCGGCTCAGAGCGATCTCAACAACCACAACTCGACTCGCGCTCGCTCCGATCGGCTCGATCTAGTTCCGAGATGCAGTTCATCGTTCCCCTCCGCGCTTGTTCTTTATCCCGTCGCCCCTTTCTGCATCCGCGTTGGGCGCGTGGAGACGGAATGCGGCGCGGCTCACTCGGATAGCTGGGCAGTAGGCGCGCCTCCGTGCCCTGGCAGTAGGCAGTGGCGGACCCTCCCTGCCTGGGCAGGGCAGCGACGGTGGAAGGGCCGAGCGGACACCCGCCCGTGATGAGTTTCATAGTTTGATTGCTCGGTTTTTGGTTTTCATTCGAGGTAATTAATCAGGTCACTAGATTCTGGTTATGATGCTCAGTTTGGTTTTCATTGTGATTAGGTAGTAGCTAGCATATTCATGGCAGCTTGATAGTGTAATTAGTATAGTTTAGACAATCGGTTTTTGTTTTGCTAAAAAAACAGACATTCTGTTCTTGGCAACTCGCTCGTCAAGTGGGGTAGTAGGCCACATCAAAATTGACTTAGGAAAATCTGAAACTTTGAGTATCACACTGAATAATTGCATAGTGGAGGAGGTAGATATAGTTGCATGTTGTAGTTTCAGTTGTGACACTTCCACTGAAAATAGTTGAAACAACAGAGAAAAAACATAGCTTTGGGCTTCCCCGGACAAATCTGACTGAACCAACCTGGTGGCTTCTCTGTATTCTGTCACTACAGACAGAGCCAAATCTGAACTGAACCACATTGGTTTCTCTCTTTTGTCTGTTTTGATATGCACTTACATGACGCACATCAGTTGCAAAAATCAGATTCTGTTCTGGCACACTTGGCAAGGTTGGCAACTTCCGTTTTGTGCAGAGAGGCCCATGAGAATTGCAGGTGAGATATATGGGGTGCGGATGAATGGCAATTTGAAGATTGGGAAGAGCGATGAACAAGGAGGAATGCTGAAAAATGACACTAGAACAATCAATGACAAGATAATGAATGTGCTTTCTTTGTAATTCCTACTATGTTAGTTATATTACACTATTTGGAGGGTTTGTAAGATTTCAGAACACCTTGTATCCTGAGAACTAGTGTTTTGCCCAGATGTCAAGTTATCCTGGAACTATGTAACATTGTCTGGCAAAATTACAAAGAGAAATTGTTGCCTATAAAAGGTGGTGAATGCAGCAGGCAGAGGTGATGGTGCTAAAAGGATTGTAGTTTGATGATTGCCTTCGCGCGTTAATCCATACAATGTAGTCGTACACTTCTTAGGAGTATGCAAGGCATTGTAGTCCAGATGCTGTAGTTTGGACCGCATTTTTGGGTCAAATTGCAAGGAAACGCAGATCGCTATGTTAAGTCTGGACAATGCATTCTTTTATTTAATAGCATATGGCATGTTGATGGTCTGGAATCTGAGCAATGTGATTTGATGCCTTGAAAATTTTGATTTATTCAGTCTGATTCCTTTCAAATAAAATAATGAAATTTGTGTGATTCTGAAATCTGAAGTTCACAATCTAGAATGTGCATGTCTAGAAGCCTGGTCCTTTCAGAAAACCAATGTAGATAATTTATATCTCGATACATAGCTACCAAATTTATGGATGAAACTAACAGCGTCGATACTAGTTTAGTGTAACACGATGCAAATGGGAAAATAAAAATATAGTGGCAACACGGTAAAAGAGTTACAGGAATCTCATGGATACCACCAAAATCGTATTACAAAAAAAGCTACTCATTGTAGGTTGAGCACAACTGCTATTCATATGAATATGAACTTTCTTAGCAGCCATGGCTGAATCTGCTGAACTCCAAATAAAGACTTGGTAAAGTCCCCTTGGATTAAAGGAGCATACCATGGCGAGGATGCCCAACCATCATATGCAGCCATGTCGAGGTTGCCCATACACATCATTTGCGCCATAGTCAAGATTGGCCACACAACACACCAACATTCTTCATCTTCATCTTCTGATGCAATTCATTTTAGATCTTCTTCCTATATAGTTCAAACAATACAAAAATATCAGAGTATAAAAAAATAATCTATACAAGCATAACAATGGGATAAACATTCCGGAATGGATGGATCAGCACCTTTATTCTAGCGTTTTTGTTTTCTTCCGTTCTTCTTTCAACTCGCATCTTTTGATCGTCTACTCTTTGGGCCTTTGACCAGCTCCGAGGGAGACTCTAATTGATATTGCACCATTTGAGATGTGTCCATAACACAGTCATTTGAATTTAGAGGTGAAGCCTGCACATGGTTTTTTGCTGTGCGATCGTGTGCTTAGGAGAACTATCTGCTCCAAGTTCCCAAATTATTTATGGCTTTCGTCCAAATCATCCAAGAAGTTCTTTCGAAAACTGAACATTTCAAAGCGAGGATTGTGGCCTTTCAGAGAGTACGTGCAGCATGTGTTTTCAAAGTTTCCTTCTCACGTCCTGTGTTTATCAATATTAAATCCTTTTTTTGCATATTTTGTCCACCTGTGGGTAATATTTGAGTAGGCATAGTGAAAACTTCATTTCATTATTGAGACTCGAGGCATTGCTTGCAACAATATACCTTAAGATGTGGGATGCCATTTTCAGATGTTTGTTATAAAGAAATTTATAATGCCGATTGTAAAGTGTGCGCATTACATACCAATTGGACTCGTTAACTTTCTGGCAGAAATGTAAGATGCTCATATCGCAGTGTATTACACAACTTGTTGCATTCCTGATCTGATTCTCATGGGGCATACACCATGAGTGTCAATATTGACCCTTCAGTTTGTGCAACAACTTATGATAATGAAAATTGTTTTGTAAATCGCTCTTCGAACTCTGATACATCGTTCCTCTGTATATGAGTTCAGCTGCGGTCTCAACATAGGTAAATATTTGGGATGCAAGTAACGGGGCTCGAGTTCTTGACTTAAAATGCTTACATTCCCGAACTCTTTTACGAAGATGAGCAGCAACCTTATCACATTCACAGGAGCTCAGAAAGACCAAGTTTCCTAGCGAAATCTTTTGTTGAAGACATATTCATTACCTTCGCTTCGCTTTTGAGTCGAGGCATATCAGTAAAGAGTCACGAGAAGACAATAGTCCCACTTTTTCTTCAACCTATATAGATTTGACATCCATAGCGTCTATCCTCCTCAAGCTTGTATTCACTCACACAATTCATGCCCACACTTGTTGAAATGATACTCCGATCTTCTCCTCATAGACACATCTCTTAAAAATCAGTTTAGAAAACTTGTAGGATGCTTATGATGACATTGACCAAGATTTTACCACATTTAGATAAATGTGCCACAAACAAAGACGATGTCTGTGGTTTGGGAATACCTAAAGCAATTGCTGCTGTGCCTGCCGCGTCTTGATCAGTTCGAAAATTGTGCTTGGATGCTTTCCTGACATGCTGTTAGAAAGTTCCAAAGGAGCCAAACAATGATTCAATAGTTGAATTAAATTAACAAGCGCAGCACCAAAATTACCGTCGTGCTTTTGATGGTTGGATTCAAGGAGTTGTAGAGCAAAAGGCATTTCAAACTTTATTAGGTATTCAAGTGTGTGTGTCGAAATGACACGCATCACCAAACAGGAGTAATCCAGCTTGATAGATGACCATCTGCCCAAAAGTAAATTAGCTATCGACCTCTCGCTTGTCTATTGGATGGCGTAAAAAAATGGCAGGATCCGCTAATTTGGCTTATTCTTCACAGTATTCCACAGTGTTTGTGTGTTCATTGGATTCTAGAGTACGTTCTTGCGTTCGCGACCGATCTCCTTATTGCAATCCATTTTTGAGAATGGTACTTTGTCAGCTCCTCATTACCACTCTTCATGAAACTCATACACTTGCGCGTGTTCATCCCGGCTTCCGCTTATTTGGCGATTAAGTGCCTATCTGCTTCTATAACACGCCGTTTGGGACCGCGCTTGTTACGAATCTTTTGGCTAACAAGACATGGTGTTGTTCAAGTACAACGTTTTGGCATGTCCAAATTCCCTTCGACAATACTACAGTGAACCGAGCATCACAAACTCGTCTAGTTAAGCTGTCTAGTGTGACTTAAGTCTTGTCGTTGTCCTGTTTTACTACAAAACTATATATTTCTGTATATTTTCCATCCGGATTCGGTGCTTTGCTTGGCTCTCTCTAATACTGGAACCAAATCTTCCCGGCATAGGTGTTGTACATATCATAACGCTTTCTGCTCTGAATCAAAGCCATTCAGACTGATAGCAAGATCAAAGTTTGTGGCAAGCTTTATCATTGGCTGTTTGTACGGTAAAATGGTGATATTACACCAGTATGAAATATTCTGTTTTGCCATACATTTCTATTAAATTATCGTTACCGATTTGGTGCTTTATCTGGCCATCTCTTGTAGGTACTATGCGACAGAGTTGGTTTCATCACCATTAGCGTTTGGGCATCGATAGCCCGGCAAGACTTCTTCCAATGGTCATAAACTCGGAGATCTGGTGCAAGATGATTCATGCACCGATATGATCACACATCAGTTACGTTATTAGCCACACATCGAGTATTTGCCGACGAGGGCATGAAGACGATCACTCCACGATCATGCATGCGTGTATGATGAAAAAGCATGAGTCATTAGCTAGCAATGTACCTGCGTTCTCTGCTTTGCCATGCGGCTTCCGATCCCCAAGATTACATCGTGGTTCATGTGAAGATGTCCTGCCATGTCGCTGCGCTACGGCAGGGCAAAGCGTGCACCAGATGAGACGACCGGGCACCAGAAGCCCCGCGACGCCCTGCTGCTCTCTTGCAGAACCACACACCAATAAGACGTAACAAAAAAAGACTCGCCTCGATCCCTCTACCATGTAGCGAATCTGATTTCGCTCTAATCGTCCGCCTCTAATCACGCCCTACCCAATCTAATCCTGGCCGCGCAAAGCCGAGCTGAGGAGAACGATCCTGAGGCGGAGCCGTGCAGGATGCGGACGTGCTTGTGTGGGCGGCCGTCGGATGAGCACCCTCATCCACGCGTTCAGGCATCCGCCGTCGGGGCTGCACGGATGCTGTTTGCATCCCGGTCTGCCACCAGATGTTTTTTTCCGGGATGTGATTGGTGGGAAGATTGATGTTGTGGAGAAGTTGTTTAATATTTTGGATAAATTTCTAAAGGCGCTTTAAAAGTTATTTATATTTTAGGAGGAGGGAGTAAATAATAGGGTGGTTGGGCCCACATGTCATTCCCATATCTCCATTTCTTTCTCTGCCATCTCCCTAGCTCCCGTATCGATCTTTTTCAGTATTTACGTGGCCACCAGCTCAGGAAGATGCTCTCGGCGGGGTCCATGTTGTCACCTGCTGCTAGCTGCTTGCATGTTCGGATGCATGCCGGCGAAGACACGAGTCAGCATCAGCCCCCTTGACCCTTGCTTGTACAAGGGCCAGGATCGATGGAATCACCGGCCGGCCATACTGCCGGCGAGCTTTGGCTATTGCCGACGATCAGCTCCTGACATTGACATATTATACTCCACTCCATCCTGAACAATATGATTATGCTACGCGCTTCCAATATCCGCATGCATCAAGCTAGAGATGATCACTGTGCTTATGGCACGGGAAGACCGAAGAAGGTTATGAATGACAGGCGAGGACTTGCTTGCTGCAGTGCTCCTCGAAGACGCATGAAGAGAGAGTGACGTACGGCTCACTAGTTGAGCCGAAGCAGAGAGCATTCCGCCATATGCGCATCGCCGAACCGCATTGCATCCGCGCAGCTACTTACAGGAATTCGGTTGCCCAGCCAATTCGAATTTAATTGCATGTTGACGGGCAGCCCACCTACACACAAGATGCGAAATCGGATCTTTTGCATGTGGCCAGCGCAACCGCATGCAAAAATACGATTTTGCTCTATGCAGGCGCTTAAGCCGACCTCATGCGAAAACAAAAAATCGTGAAAAAAAATTCCAAAAAAGAAAGACCAGCGCCGCCACTCCCCACTTTCAGCCAGCGGCGGCCCCACGCTCTGCAAGCCGTCTGAGGGCTGACCCCCGACCCCGAAGGTCGTCGCAACCGCCACCACCAGGTCATCCGTAGCCATTGCCCTTGCGCGCGCCGCCGAGGTGCCGCGTACCACCGCCTACTTCCCGCCGCTCAGCCACACCACCACTCTCGTTGTCGCGTGCGCCAGATCCGCCCCGCCAACAACGCCGGATCCACGGTGTGTAGGGCCGAGAGCAGCAGCCGATCCACGCGTGAGGAGAGGGGTGCAGCCAGGATAACGTCGAGTGCCACGCCTCCTGCCCGGTAGTGGCAGGAGGAGCTAGGAGGCCTCCTGCCCACTGCCGCAACTCCTGGCCGTAGCGCTCCCAGCTGCCTCGCTCGTCGTCGTCGACACCCACCCAAGGGTCGTCGAGCTAGGCCACCGCGCTACTCCCGGCCGGCTCGGAGGAGAGGAGAGGAGAGGAGAGAGAGAAGAAAGAAGGCAGGAGGAGGTGAAAATAGTATCAAGAGAGGAGGAGAGAGGAGAAGGAGGAAGAGAGATCGAGGATAGGAGGTCGGAAAAAAAATTTTTAAGTTGGGAGAAAAAAAATCTTGTGCAGGAGAGGGGTATTTTCGCGTGCGGACCACTTTAAGAGGCCCGCCATACGAAAAGTAGGCTCCATTGCCAATCGGTCCTTAAGGGCTCACCTGCGAAAAATAGATTTTTACTGCGGGCGTCTTAAGGAACCACATGCTAAATGGAAGGTCAATTATGTGCAGACGCACCAATTACATCCAACTGCAACCTATTGGGGTCTTCGTATAGAAAATCGTTTCCGGTGTAGTGGAGAACTCTAGTCTCGTAGGTAGGGAAGGTGGCGAACTGCTCGTGAGTGTGGGGAATGATGAGATATTAATATCGAGGCTACCGGAGAGGGGACACCTTGGCTCGTTCGAGTCATCCAGTCCCTCGCAGTTCCTCCCCCGCCGCCCATGCCTTGATGCGCCCGGTGTGTTGCGAAGACCAAGAAGATTGATACGGGGAGAGAGGGGTAGAGAGGAAAGAAGGCAAGAGGAGGGGTGACATGTGGGCCCCACTCTATTATTTTTACTTGATGTGATTAACCTGGCTGCCACGTGAGATGTCACATCAGTGAAAACGCCTCTGGAAATAGCCAAGGAGTTCGTTATTAAAACGACTATCAAGTATTAGAGTCAATAAAGGCTGGTTTTTACGATTGAGGGAGACGAATCAGATCTGGCCATATTAAGGACTTTTCTTGAAACAAATGCTACACTGAAGGCCTAAGCAATCCTGGGTGAATAGCCATGCAGGAGAGAGGAACGCCAAACCGGCCATCCGAAAGTCGTCGACCATTTCCATAGCACTGTGTATGCAGCGTACAGGCCAGCGCACCCGCAGCCGCATCGCCCATCTCACCACGCCACATCGCCCTCCTTCGCCCATGACCACCGCCCATCGCCACACCTCCCCACCGCCGCGACACTGAAACGATGTTCTGGTGGGGTTCTATCCTTTCTTTCCTTATTTCTATTTGGTGAGAAGATAAGGTCAATTCGTTTTAGGTATAAGACGTTTTGCTTAGGTACTGCTTTAGTTTGACCGAAATTTGTGTAGAAAACAGTATACATTTCAAGCTCAAGACAAATTTTTATTGAAAATAAATTCA
Organism: Oryza longistaminata; assembly: GCA_009805545.1. Lineage (NCBI taxonomy): Eukaryota > Viridiplantae > Streptophyta > Magnoliopsida > Poales > Poaceae > Oryza > Oryza longistaminata. Next base: position 30,417,687 of record CM020181.1, read on the forward strand.
ATTATTTGATTTGAGTGGAAACTAATTTAGTAATATAAATATTACATATTTTCTTAAAGACTTAGTCAACTTAAAAGAAATTTAAAACTCTTATAACCTGAATGGAGGGAGTATGTCTCAGTGATTCTTCTATTGCAGCGGAATATATGGGTAGCTGCATTAATCGAACAATTCTGCTTTAAAATCATGGAAATATTATAGCTCTTCAAAAAAATTGAGAGACAATATGATGGGTAGTTGGAAAATATGTTACTGTTAGTATATTACTCCCTCCATTTTTAAATATTTTGACGCCGTTAATTTTTTTTAAATTTGACCGTTCATCTTATTAAAAAAATTAAGTTAATTATTAATTCTTTTTCTATTATTTAATTTATTATTAAATATATTTTTCTATACATATAGTTTATTATATTCATAAAAAAAAAAATTTATTAAATTATAACGACCGGTAAAAATATGTGGTAAAAAGTCAACGTATCGAATATGTTAGAAATGGAGGGAGAGTAGTAGAAATATACGAAGAGTGTGATTATAGCTAGGACGTTCGATCTATCCAAGTCAGTCACTCCTTCTTTTGAAAAAAAAATCAGAAGAGAAAGAAGAAATTCTGTTGAAAAATCTCCGACCACCGGGCATGGCCGCTCCGCCCCTTCTCTCGCCTGCGCGGCCTCTCGCCGGAACCCAACGGTGAGTTCTCCTCCTTCGCGCTCCTAGCCGACTCGGGGAGGGAATGCAATCGCTCCATGGGGTGTGGCGCCGCCCCCGCCGCCGCCGTTGGTGGGGCTTGTGGCTAGTCGAGGTTGCGATAGGGTCGGGGAGATATGGGGCAGCACGGGGAGGCGGCGGGTCTGTAGGCGAGGCGCCGGGGGATGAAGTTGGCGGGCGGCATAGGCGGGAAGCAGCTGCCTTCTTCTGATTTGAAACAGTAGTAGAGATCCAAAAGTAGATCCATCCAATCCGGCGAGGCCCAGCCCAAACGCATGACCATATGTATGATAACTTGGTCTATTGATCTCATATATCATGTTGTCTAGATTGAGCTATCCACTACTCCATATTAACCCAACTGAACAATGGAATTTAGCTTGTAGTTACAAAGAATGCAATCGGGAAGAACAGAAGCAATTCAGGGCGAGCTTAATTGTATATCTACCGGACTACCCTATATACTCGCGTTTGCTACCTCGTTGGGCTAATTGTATTGCCGTATTGCAACACGATTGACGTTTCTGATTAATCTTGGTTTATTACTTTACGGTGAAGCAACACTAAGCAATCCGTCAGTTGCAATAGATGCCTGTAAACATTAGATTGGGACGTTGCTGACCTGCTTAGTAGATATGTGAAATTTGTTAGTTGATGATCTATCTAGTGCCATATAATTTCACTGTGTTTAAACAACTTTGTGTGTTCTTTCATCATTACGCCTCATCTTTTTTTGTTCTCAGCCGCACCCCTCTCTGTTTTGTGTATTCTGCATTCCTTGCAATAACAGACTGGAGTCTCACACCTCTTTATTTTTTTGGTTTTCCATTTTAGTTTCCTTCGGTGTTTGCCTACCAAACAAGAGAGGAATCCAACGATGCGGGTTACTGCGCTGCTGATTGAAGGTTAGATCTATGGTTAACTGCGAGACTGGGCAATTTAGGGGCGTCAAATGTTTTTATCTTACAGTTTTTTTATTCCTTGAGTGAAATATCTTAATACCCAGGCTGCAGATCTTGAGGTGAGTTATAAACTTGGATGTATTCTTTAATGAGGACTACTATTTCAATTCTTGTTTTTAATAAGTTAGGAAGTATTTATGTCCTTTCTAGCTGTACATTGCACCCACATTTACTTTCAAGGTAGAAAGCGTGTCTTAAGTTTTTGAGCTTTCGGCACACTGCTGAATGGCTGTGCATAATGCCTGCAAAGATTTCTGCAGAAGTTCATAATGAGTCATCACAGAACTCAGTTTAGCAAAATGGTCATAGGCTACATGATATTATGGCGCAAGAATTTCCAATCCTGTATTCTGTACTTTAAGTAAAGGGACTAAGTTCTAAGCAATTATTGTGGGGATAGAGGATTGCAGATGGGCTTTATTTTTAATGGGAAGACCAAACTTGTGTTTTTTTTCTGAGTAAAAACTATTAGAACTGATCGATATGAGTTTGCATTTTTGTGCTTTATGATTTTAAGAAGAGGAAGGTCAATGATCTTGGGAGTCAACGTGCAGATATCCATGCTAAAATTTTACAAAAATAAGTTCATTCTTCACTGTTTTCATCTTCGTATTTTATGTGCAGCATCATGGCCTTAGCGCCCTTGCCTTTATTGATATCAAACTATATCTCTATAGCCTTGCTCTCCTTTATGTGAAACCAGGGAGAAATATCGCCCTTACTACCCTCAAGCTGCGTTATGTGGCCAACTCTGCAGCAGTCCTCTATGCAGCATACAAAAAATACGGCGTTCGCAAAGAGTACCACTCTTGACAGCTTGGCGTCTATTGGCGTTGCTATCCTCTTGGTGTATGTAGGTTTTTGCGTTGGTTCATAGTTCTTTTCCATTGTCTTTGACATCGCGTCTGCCACCTGCATCATATCATATCTAATTAAATTTTCTTTTCCAATCAACGGTGGTCATGTTATGATCCCCCAAAGATGGTGTTGTGAGGAAGAGTTTACCGAAAAGCCAATGATGGGCCTTGTAAAGTTACTAGAGAACGTGCATGCATTGCCCTATGGTCATTTTGCATACAATTCTGTGTGATATGAGGGGACAGTGTAGTTCCAGGATCTTTTAAGTAAATGCCACATAGAAAGGATGACAAAAAATTGCTTGCCACAGTGTTGTAATCTACACTATGTTTTCTAAAAGAGAATTTTTTTATTAAATCATCAAAAATTCCATCCCTATGTCAAACTGGCGGGTGTTCAAAGCGGGGGGGGCTTTATATTTTTTGTTTGCCTTTTCTTTACCCAATTTCCCTTCTTTTTTCCGGTGTCGCCCCGCGAGGCGTGCAGCGGCGCCGCGTTGCGCTCCCACCGCAGGAAGTCGTAGCTCCGGTACACGAGCGTCGCGCCCACGCCGTCGGCCACGGCGGAGATGGCGAATCGCCACAGGCCGTCGCGGCCGAGCCACGCGGTGGTGGGGTCCCGGAAATTGTCCGGCGAGACGTCGGCGGGGACAGGGATGACCGGGTTGTACCCGGGCTTGGTCCACTCGCGGAGGAGCGGGGCGCGAGGGTTCTTGGGGAACGCGACGTTCTGGACCTGCCGGCGGCGGGCGTCGATGCCGGAGTACATGATGACGGGCACGCCGTCGGGGAGGATGGTGACTGACCCCGACGCGCAACCATTGGCGTCGAATGGCGCTGTGGGATCGAGCGCGTTGTCGAGGGCGGCCCAGTTCACGAGATCGCCGGAGACGGAGTGCCCCCAGGAGAGGTTGCCGACGTCCCAGAGCGCGCCGTGCGGGTTGTACTGGTAGAAGAGGTGGTACATGCCATTGTAGTACACAGGCCCTGATCATATTAAGAGCAAATCACCATGGATTGAACTAAAGAAGAAAGAAATATGAGCAAGTATCAGTAAAAAAACACGTACCATTCGGATCTAGTAATTGGTTTCATCCGTTTCCACAGGGTTCCATTAATTCATCCAGATATACAAAATGAAAGTCCAAGACACTATCAGAGAACGGGAAATGATAGTATTTTCCAGTACAAATTCAGAGCAAGGTAAGTTCGTACGCACCGTTCTGCCAGTTCTTGGCGGGCTGGAAGTGGTACGCCGTTCGGTCACGGTGGCGTGCGTTCGCAGGGCAAACCGGAGGAGAAGTGGAGGAGGAGAAAACAAGGCAAAAATGGACGGCGAAGGCAAAGACGGAGAGGGGCAATCCAGCCAACGCCATGGCCGAACAGTAGAGTGAAGCAGCAGCTAGCAAAACTATCAAACAAAACAGTAGAGTTTGCAATTTTGAGAAGACTTACAAGTCTCCGAGTTTAATACATGTTAATTAAGCACCTGCCACCATGTGCGCACTAATGTTTTCTTAATCACTGATGACCATTAGGTCATATAAAATGCGACGATATTTGTACGTAAGCATGCGGACCAACCTGTGATCGGTGCTAATCAGATCAGCTCTGCTGAGTAATTCAATATTTGTTTACTTCGGTGCATCAATCCACCACCATTGTCTTTTGACTAAACCTTGGCTGTCACAATTCACAAGAGATCCATTTGCCTCTGCTGCACTCGATCGAGCAAGCGGCTTCTTTTGCAGGTGATTAGAATTTTCAGAGCCAAATGAAAGATTAACAATTCTTCGCTTGGCTTATCCTTATAAATTGAGTGGTAAGCCTACGGAAAAAACTCTGTATATAACATCTATTTCCTGTTTTTACGGGTAAGTATCTTCTCTCCTACTATATTCAATGAAATTGGTGTTAGTGTCGGTTCGTTTAAAAAACTTAAGAGTAATATAATCTGCAAGAGCAACATCCATCACTGTGTGGACTTGAGAACCGATCAAACATTTGTAACATACAACCTTTATTTTCTCCTGGGAATAAGGCAACAAGCCTCCAGACAGGCAGGCTATGGCCTTGAAGGTCGTGTGACTGATGAACGATAAATGATAAAATCGATCGGCCACAGCACAGTAACCATTGATCGAACTAGCCAAGCCATGCATACTAAGACGTTTCAGCTACGCGTACTGCGTCCAATGCATCTGCAGAGTTCACGGTCGCCGTGGCCATCTCCCACGCCTCGAGCTTGGACACATTCACCGTGCCTGACCCATTGTTGAACACGTACAGGTGGCTGCTGCTCGTTGCTGCGTGCTCAGGGTACACCCGGGTCGTGATGCACGCTCGGCCACCGCCTCCGAAGCTCTCAATCATCGAGTGGTCAATCTGAATTTTCGTTCGATTTCAGTTCATGCGCACGGTTCACGTACTGAAGAACTAAGATTTTAGTGACAGAATTTTACCAGTGTTCTGAGTGATATGCTGTTGTCCTTCTCTATGTCCACATCAACGAATCCTCCGTAAGCGTCCTTGTACACATCTGCTTTTGTCGATGACCTACATGTATGCAATTTGAGCAAAAATTGTGCAAAAATTGGTAATCGTTTGGGTCACAAATTTTAAGTTTTAATTGGCTTGGAGGAGTTTCAACTTTCAATTACCTTGTGAGGTCAGTGCACATGAAGATCTTGTACTTTCCATGGTGTTTGAACACTCTGAAGAAGACGGCGGTTTGCTCCTGCAGGTCGCCGGAGGCCATGACGATGAGCCCGAACGGGCCGACGCCGCCGTGCGCGGAGGCGGCGCCCTTCTCCTTGCACAGCTTGTGGGGATCCAGCCAGTCGGGGTCGAAGGTCTCGGCCTCCTCCTCCAGGTTCGGGATCTCGAACACCACCTCGACGTCGGCCTGGGAGCTCGCGACGCCGACGATCTCGTGCAGGCCGCCGGCCTTCACCTCCGTGCCCTGCAGCCCGACACGCTTCGTCCTCAGCGTCTCGATATCGTCGACGGGCCACTGCAGCAGCTGCTTCCCGTCGCCGTCCAGCCACACCTTCCTCGGGAACGCCTGCACGGCAGCTCAAGATATTCAGTTCGTCGCCGGATCAGATAGTCGGCGACGTCGCCGGCGTGCATGGTGGCGAGCGGGAGGTGACCTGGACGCCGGCCCAGCCCTTGGCGACGTCGTCGGCCTTGCTGTCGTACTCGTTGACCCACAGCCACTGCACACGCCGATTCCGGCGCGCGTCGAAGAACGACTTGGCGGCGTACGCCTGGCCGTAGTCGAGGCAGCGCCATCTCCGGCAGTTGTCGCCGCGGTCAGGCTCCGCCGGCGAGAAGGTGTCCCCCTCGTCGTCGTACCGCCCCACCATGTAGAAGTCCTGGTGCGTGTCGAACTCGCTGAGCTTGAGCACGTGCTTCACGCCGGTGCCGGCGCCGTTCGCCGACGTGTCGAGCCCGTCGGAGCCGTGCTCCGCCACCGGGAAGAAGTCCGGGCACTCCAGGACGGGGACGGCCGCCGACGAGTGCATCGGCGCGGCGTTCCGCTCCCAGCGGAGGAAGTCGGCGCTCCGGTACACCAGTGCGGAGCCGGCGCCGGCGACCTCGGCGGCGACGGCCATCCTCCACAGGCCGTCCCGGCCGAGCCACGCCGTCGTGGGGTCGCGGAAGTTGTTGTTGACGACGTCGGCGGGGAAGGCGATGATCGGGTTGCAGCTGGGCTTGTCCCACTCGCGGAGGAGCGGGTCGAGCGGGTTCTTGGCGAAGGCCACGTTCTGCACCTGCACGCCGTCGGCGTCCCTGCCGGTGTAGAGGAAGGCGGGGCGGCCGCCGGGGAGGACGGTGGCGGAGCCCGACCAGCACCCGTTGACGTCGAACGGGTCGGTGGGGTCCATCGCCGTGCCGAGGAAGGCCCAGTTCACGAGGTCGCCAGAGACGGAGTGGCCCCAGGAGAGCTTGCCGGTGTCCCAGAGCGGGCCATGCGGGTTGTACTGGTAGAAGAAGTGGTACAAACCGTTGTGGTACAGAGGCCCTGCCATTTCAACGGAAAATTACTGCCATTACTGAGCAATTATATACGCTGACCATGATCAAGACAACCTGATGATTGGCAATGATCATCCAAACTTTATTGTGTATGGTAAAATATGCTTAATTATGTGGATTAATAACTTTCGATTACAGGTTTTTAAGCTCACAAGACAGCTCCAAATTATGAACTGAGATGCATGGTTTCACTCGGAATGACTGAATAGTGGAAGAAAAGAAAAATGAGGGAGGAGGAAGAAGGGGCATCCGGCATCGTACCATTTGGATCTGTTCAGTTTCGGCAGCGGCAGTGCCCATCCAAATTCAGAGATCCAAACACGATTTGACAAACAAGTTATAAACTTTTGCCATGATTCAAGCAGACAATGATAGAACAATAAGCGCAAGGTGTACATTACCATTCTGCCAGAACTTGGCAGGCTGGAAGTGGTAGGCAGTTCTGCCATCATGCAGCTGCAGCTTTCCGTTCACAGGGCACATTGGAGAAGATGAACAGGACGAGACTTTGTATTACTATGGACGAATGAGGTTTATATATAGGAGCCAAAAGTTGCATAAAACAATTTTTATATTGACCAAGTTGCACAAGACTGCAAAATTATTGCCATCCAGGTCTCCAAAGTTTAATTCTTTTGTAGAAGACTTTGCCTTGTCATTATGATAGCACTCCGTCGTTTTCTATTTAGTGCTTACACCTTATCGATTAGATGGCACTATGGCAGCTAATCAGATGATATCCTAAGCAACTCGGGAGTAGTTTGCTTCGGAGGAACTCAACATCTCCTATACTTCGACGAAATTTCAATTGCAGTAATCAACAAAGAAATAGTTATCTATGACGCAGTGACTCAGCACTTGTACACAGTATAATGGCCTCTATCTGTAGGCACAAGATGTCATACAGTCATCGATTTTTTTTTTATTTTGTTCTGAAAACTGCGTATGACTAAATTTTAATCATGTAAATTTTTGCATGATACTTAGCTCATTGTACAAGGTTTCTTCTGAAACTGGCCAACCATCCGGGATGTATGTGATCAGTTGGTAAAACTACTTTTAAGAACTGTTAAATTTGTCTGAGTCCACTTTTCAAAATGACTTCTTTAATGACAAATGAACCAAAGTTTTCCCCATATATGGTTAGCAAATCCCTAAAATAAAAATCAGCTATGCACGCAGCACATGCAAGTGTTGGGCCGGATTCCGGCCCAAAACGATTTGCTGCACGGCCCAACGTCTATAGATATTTCTGCCCATTACTGCCGATGTGGACTCTATTCAGGCCGAAGAAAAAAGAAAAAAAAAATCCGCAACGCTGAGCAGAGAGAGGAAGAGGAAGAAGGCATCATGGCGACGGCGAAGGCAGCCACGGCGCCCCCCACCCATCGCGCGCCCTCGCCGGCGGCGGCGTCCCCGCCGTACCCCAGCGCCGCCAGGATCGCCGACTCCGACTGCTTCCCCCAGTACACCGCCTCCCTCAAGTGTATGACGCATCCGTCCTAATCCTGATCTAACTACCCCCATCTCCTCGCCGCCTCCTTGACCCCTTCGCAGTCGTCATACCATGTGGAGAGCTCGGATTTTCACGCGTGTGTGGTTGATCTCTGATTCTGTTCGTGTTGGTTCTTCAGGTTTGGAGGCCAACCAAGACAAGAGCAAGTGCCAGCAGCAGTTCGACGACTACAAAGAGTGCAAAAAGAGAGAGGTATTGCTATTATCCTATTTTCCCCTAATCTGTCTAAAGTATTTAGTGATGGTACTGTATGATTAACGGCCCCAATCGATCGTGCAAGACATGTTTTTGTTTTCTGTACTTGTTGATGGTTGTTCAGTCTGGCCACATGCCTTAAGCACTTTTGGTGCATCCTAAATTAGAACTTTTGACACAGTTTGGCCAAAGGTGACCCTGATTACCTTACCAGTGGCATTGGCATACTCACCATACTGTCCTGTTCGTGTATGATAATTCCCCTCTACTGTCATCATGTCATGTGGTGCTAATATTAGTGACTATTCATGTTCCTACATGATATTGAAAAAAATGAAACTATTCAGGAAATTGTGTAGCTGTAGGATGGCTCGGTATACAGCAAGAATTAGGATGTGCTTACCCAAAGGGCAGTGCGACATGGTGTGCCACACCTTCATTCAGTTCACCAACAAGTACATTGTTGAGCGTCCCTGACTCCATGGGTGTACCATTGTTAATCCTTCAAACAAACATTAGTAGCTATTGTTTCACCAGAAAAACGCTAGGAAACTGTTTCTGTTTAGAGTTTAATTTTATGGCCCTCTTTTACCACTGTGATCGCTTTTGTTCTTATCCTATCTTACCACTGCTCTTGTCTGTTAGTTTTCCTCCTTCCATGTGCTGATAAAAATCCGAGGCCATTATATAAGATTTCCATAGACTAGTAAGCACTATTGACTTGATCTACACTTCCTTTCTCCTCAGGTATAACCCATTGTTTGCACCATAGAAGTAGATATTTATAGTAGTCAGTTATTGAACCCATTGTGAACTCACCATAAAATTATTGCCCCTAGGTGGCCTGAATATTTTGTCATCTTATGCCTGTTGATCTGAACCTTCAATCTCTCAATCTTCCCCGTCTCCCTGAATTAAACCTTTTTTTCTGATTCCAAAGCGCCCTCAATGCGCAGTTTTAGTGCTTGTATAAAAACATAACTTCCACCTAGAATTTCTCTGTGATGTGTTCATGTTTGTGATGGAATATTTGCCAGAACACATGAACAACAATAATCTGCTACATCAGAATTGTTTGAGTTGTATAATTGAACTCCTGTTACATCTCTCTCAAACACGTTAGCTGATTCAGTAGTAATATTTGAGTCTGAAATATACGTATGTAGAGAAGCGATAATGGCGTACAGGTTTAAATATTTGGTACATAATCTTGGGCCTCGGCCTCTGGTCCCAGTGCCCATGACAAATCTATTCAAGTAAACACTGGTATATGATCTTTACGTGCAAGTTGCGAGCAAAGTTAACTTGTCTATATATCATAAATATATTCAGATGCTGGGATGAGCTTACTTGCAAGAATGTTTTTATTTATCTGGACTAATGCCTATCGAAATTTTGCGTTTAAACAAGAATGTTTTCTTTATATGTAAATACCAAGGAGTTCTATATATGCTTGATCAATGATCACAACATTTTACTTCTCATACTATTTCCTTCAGTTGAGTATGCTTCATTTCCTTTGTATTTTATTATTAACAGAGGGAGGCTCGACTTGAACGAAACAAGGGTCGGTCATTATTTGGCTGAGCAGTACAGAGGACCGATGTGCGATAAGATGTTAGTCTGAAGCACGTGAACGGATGACTTTTATTTCCTGATGTTCCTTTAGCTTGTGAAGTTAGAAACAGTAGAGAATTCTCTGCCTCTCCGGGTTCAGTGTGAAATGTAAGGTTTGAGACGATAATTTACTGTTTGGTCGTGACCAAATTTCCCAAATAAATGGTATTTCCAGAACGATTGCATAATCTTGTATCTTGACCGACATATTTGCTGTATAGTCACAGAACTCCCCAACACACTATACAATACACGATTACACGTACAGTGCCAAGCGAGACTGCAAGAGGGTACAGCAATTGCTTCTTCCGTAGAATATTTTTTGCTGAATTCTTTTTTTTTTCACTTCCAGAATTTCCCATGAGAATCAGATTTGCGTAGTTGCGTTTAGCCATGGAATCAAGCGACCTGTTTCATATACGCATGCTCACTAGTACTTCATCGGTTTCATCGGTTTCATATTATATGTCGTTTGAATTTTTTTTCTTAATCAAAGGTTTTTAGGTTTAACGAAATTTATAGAAAAAATAGCAATATCTATAATATCAAATTAGTTTTTATTAAATTTAACATTGAATACATTTTTATGATATGTTTGTTTTGTATTGTAAATGTTACAAAATTAAATAAAATTAATTAAAAATAGTCAAACGACTTATAATATGAAACAGAGATACAAATCACTGTGCACGTGGACGTGCAGTACAAACATAGAACTCGTTTCACTGGAAGCCAAGGAAATGAAAGAAAAGCTGCAGCAAATTCGTGTGCAACCACTCAAAACGGGCTCACCGAACCTACTACTATACGGATGCTGCTATACGCATCCGTTTGCGATGCTGTTATGGCGCCAGAGAGAGCGAGCAAACCACGTGGAAGAAGTGCATCTTCTCCACGAGCTCCCTCGCGTGCCTCGCCGCGCGCCGCTCCAGCCGCTCGAACAGCTGCGCGCCGCGGCGCTCGCCGATGTGCGCGTCCACGAGCACCCCGGCCACGGCCTTGCAGCTGTTCGCCATGGCGCGGCCGACCTCCGCCGCGTCGTCGGGCCGGTCCACCACCAGAGCTGACCGTACGATCGCAGTTAGACGGGTCAGATCGGTCCGGAAAAGAAGTGCCACGAGAATTTTGCAAAAGAGACCCTAGCACTGTGACTTATGCCCAAATGTGCACCAAATGGTAGGGATCCGATTCAGGTCGATCTTAAACCGTCCGATCGGAGTTGGGCGGATCAGATCGATGGGAGAGATCCTAAAATTGGGCCTGGGCCGTTTCTGTTTGACACGCCGAGCCCCATCTCGCCTCAAGCTAATCTGGACCGCGCAAGACAGATCGAACGGTCGTAACAGGTCCGACGGGGTCGGGGTTTTTAACTCCGAACGCCACGTTCGTAGCAAAAACGCCGCCACCGCGTCATGGCTAGCCTCGCCGGAGCGCCGCCGCGTCCTCGCCGTCCCCAGCTCCCCGCTCTTTCCTCCTCTTTAGCCACGACGCCACCGCACGCACCAACGGCAGATTCCAGATGAATCTTCTTCCCTTTGGCCATCACCTTCTGACAAGTGACAACAATGGTGGAAGAGGCAATTTCATCGACACATTATCTAATGTAGCCCTTGTCTGGACTATGGAGATAAAAAAAAAAAGTGAATGAACAATTAATTAGATGCGTCGTGATGTGAACCAAGATGTCACTATGTCAGGACCAAGTTACCTCGTTGAGATATGAACTGCAGCTTTTGAGTGCATTAGAGCCCACTTCCTGCAGTGACAAGGAGACTGATCTCCTGGTGTCATCTCGACTTAAAGCATGCATTGAGCTGCATATGTCTTTGTACTTACTACTAAAAAACTACGCTGTCTACCCACAAACAGATCAGTTTGCTCTGGACTGTGGATCAGTATTAGCCAACATTAGTGTAGTCACAGCGGATTTTGACTCTAACTTCAGTTTTGCAGGCCTCATTCTGATCCCATCAGACAGACGGTTTTGTCTACTTTCAGTTTTGCAAGCCTCATTCTGACTCCATCAGACAGATGGTCTTGTTTTGAGGACTGATCACCACCCGAAGCAAAACCTCCGTTCGCCTCTGCACCAGCAAATCGGGACGCCATCAGCGAGTTGTGAATTTGGATACAATTCTGATCGACATATCGTGAGAGTAAAACAATTCTGATATCACGTGACAGCGTGAGAGCAAAACAGCAATACAGTACTGCGTAACATGCGTGAGCAACTGCAAAGGCCCTTCGTAGGCTTCAATTTAGGTGACCAGACATATAAAAAAAGGCAAAATAAAAATAAGTTTAATTTCATTTTGATAATTGTTGGGGTTCTCCTTATATAGAAATCCCCTCAAAAAATTAGAGTATGCTGCTATTTGCAGCGAGCACACGGTATTCTTTAGTAAAAGGCGAAAGAATAGTTCGCTTTGTGCCCACTGCGCAGCTGCCTGCTTCTCAACGGTGGCCTTGGCACTTGTTTTATACTGTTCTGGGAATTGGCTCTTGTTTTATACTGTTCCCATTGATCGTTCCGCATCCAAAGCAGCGGTATGGGACTAATCGCTGGTTGCGCGACTCTTTTCCGTGGTGCCGTGTGTTAGCCGTGGCCCCGTGGCTACGGCCTACGGGCAATATACAACACGGCGCAGCGTGCATCATGGGCCAGGCAGCCCAACGCTTAATTAATTGGGTTTTTTGTTGTTATCCAATTATATTTCATGATAAGGGTTTCTCCAATCCAGCAATATAATCTATATAGGCTTCAAGTCACAACAGATTGGTCTTGACCAAGAGAACGCTGCCTTGCACACGCACCTTAGTAACTGATCACTTAAGAAATAAGGATCATTATTGGACCTAGCACACGGCGCTATATAATGGATAGCCATCCAATCTATCTATAGGCTGCTAGGATCAAATTCGGAAATCTGTAGCAGCAATCGTATACAGTTTTTAACTAGTTATGTGCCGTCCAAGAAGAACTGACCAAGGGTCATTTTGCTGCTATCAGATAGTCAGATAGATGGTTTTGTTTTGAGGACTTGTGTCACTCAGATGAATAGACCAGATCATCATGCATACTGCTAGGTGGAAGGAAGAGCTGAGATAAGATTACTGTACTATGTCATGGTATGCGCATGCGCGTTCGGGACTCCAGTGTTTGTAGGGGAGCATTTCGTCGAGCAGCTGGTGAGCGGGGAGAGGTAGGGGAGGAATGACTTACCGATGAGTCGGAGAGCATCCTCCCTACTGTCACGGGCTCACGGCGCCGCCGGACGCCCCGCACGCATCAACAGAAGTCTTCAGGTGAACCGTCTTCCCTTTGGTCATCATCACCATCTACTGACAACAATAGGGAATAACTAATTTTATCAGTACATTTTTTTTTCGAAACGAAATTTTATCAATTCACATTATCTAATCTAGAAGTTGTCAATTCACATCCACAAAACCGGATGAAAAATTAGTTGTACGCATTCACTTAGAGCAAGGTCAATAGTGCAGCCCACTACTAGCTCCAAATCGTCTATAGCCAATGTAATAGCCAATTCATACAATAATTGTTTACTATACTATTAATACCTGGTCCCACCTGTCATACACATATTACGTCTTGGAGTCCGTGCTGCAGCTGGCTACAAATCTGTAGCCCGCTGCTCTTCTCTCTCTTCTTTTATCTCTTTAAAATATGTTTATAGCTGGCTTATAGCCTGCTATTGTACCTGCTCTTACACATGCCATGACGGACCAAGCTACCTCATTGAAATGTGAACTGCAATCATCTTTCCAGAGAGAGAGAAGTGAACTGCAGCTGTAGGTTGCAGAAGAGCCCTGCTACTTGGACACAGGAGAAACCTGTTGCTATCTTAACTGAAGCATTGAGCTGCAAATTTCGGAGTACTAAAAAACTACAACCAAACAAATCGGTTTGCTCTAGACCTGTATGAACCAGTATAGCGAATATGTGTGAAGTCACAGCAGATTCTGATTCTGATTTTAGTTTTGCAACGCCTCTCATTGCGGTTCTATGAAACAGATCGCTAGCAGCACATCGGATTGTGAATAATGGACAGTTGTATATCTACGAGAGAGGGAATAAGACGAAATTTTAAGACATGCAAAATTTGAAGCGTATCTATCGCCATGCCTACGAACAGCTGAGCCGGAGGTAATCAAATCTTGTTTCAGAATTGTTGGGGCTCTCCAAATCCTAGAAATCCCCTCAAAAAATTTGAGTATGCTGCTATTTGCAGCGAGCACACGGTATTCTTTAGTAAAAGGCGAAAGAATAGTTCGCTTTGTGCCCACTGCGCAGCTGCCTGCCTCTCTACGGTGGCCTTGGCACTTGTTTTATACTGTTCTGGGAAGTGTTCTGCACCCAAAGCAGCGGTATGGTACTAATCGCTTCTACCTGCCACGAGAGCTCTTCCTCATATTCCGCCACACAATTTTGGGCCTCGTTTCGGCCGACTGAAGTGGGCTTTGCCCCCCGCTCCGCCTCAAGATAATGGGCCTCCGTTTAGTTGGCGATGAAGCCCCTGAATAATTTTCGGTTAATCTGGGGCGCAGAAGCCTGATCGAACGGTCGTTAGAGATCCAAGGGGGCTCGGAGTTTAAAACTCCGACTCCCACACTCATCTCAAGAACGCCGCCACCTCCTCACGGCGTGCCTCGCCGGAGCGCCGCCGCATCCTGGCTGTCACTTGCTTCCCGCTCCTTTTTCCTCCAAGACTCCCGGATGTCACACGCATCCAAGTATCCAACAATCCTGGCAGCCTTAGGTGATTGACCATCACCTTCCCCTGACAACGATGGGGAAGAACGAAGCGAATTTATTAGCTCATTGTCCAATCTAGAACTCGTCTAGAGATTCATTCACCTTCACAAAACTGGATGAACAACTAGTTATATACTCAACAACCGAGAAGCCAGGTCCAAGCTACCTCGTTGAGATGTGAACTGAAGCCGAGTGTTGGTGCAGAAGAGCCCTGTTCCTGGGGGCTGGGGCAAAGGATACCTCGTGCTGTCATCTCAGCTAAAGCATGCAAATCTTGGTGGTGTTTAAATGTTCTAAAGATGTAGATGAAGATTAAGTATTTCACGTAAAATGAGGTGTTGATAACGTGTGATTAATTGAGTTTTAATTATTATAAATTAAAAAAATGGATTAATCTAATATTTTAGAACAACTTTCATATAGAAAGTTTTCGCACGGAACACACCCTTTAACCGTTTGAAAAATGTGCCATTTTAATCCAAAAGTTTATCTCCCAAAACGAGTAGGGCCGACAGCCGTCCAGAGTACTCAAAGAACAGATCAGTTTGCTGAAGTGTTTTTAGCGTAACGCCACAAAGGATTCTATCAGCAACTTTTGGATTTTGACGAAGTAAACAACTGTATAAGATGGAGAAAGAGTGTAAGACGTCAATTCTCTATTTCATACATAATTGTTGGGGTTTCTCCTTAGACAGGAAACCCCTTGAAAAAAAAATCAAATTTCTATTTCATAATTGTTGGGGTTTGTCCTTTAGGTAGGAAATCCCCTCAAAAAATTTGAGTATGCTGCTATTTGCAGCGTGCACACGGTATTCTTTAGTAAAAGGCGAAAGAATAGTTCGCTTTGTGCCCACTGCGCAGCTGCCTGCTTCTCAACGGCTGCCTCGGCACTTCTTTTATACTGTTTGAGGGAAGTATTCTGCACCCAAATCAGCGGTATGGTACTAATCGGTGGCTGCTCTGCTACTGCTACCTTTGCCATCAGCGGCGATGGGCCAATATGGGTGAAGACATTCACTGCCAGGTAGCCCACTGGTGCTGGGCCGGATGACGGATGTTCAGGCAAAGCTCATCTGCGTTCAAACATAACAGAAGGATAATTTCTCTAGCATTTCTGCATCGAGTAAAATCAAGCGAATACAAGTTCGTCCACACATAAATTCAACAGAACATTAGAATAGTGTCTTTTACAGAGTAACAAAGAAGATACATGGAATACAATACAACTTCCCGCCCCAAAATATCATCTGCACCGCACAAAGACTGATCGAACCGTGGTTTTTCTTGATAAGCCCCCAAGGACGCCGCCAGCGCATCATGGCGTGCCTCGCCGGCGCGCCGCGCGCACCCTGGCCGTCACTTGCTTCCCGCTCATTACTCATCCAAGCCTCCCGTCTGTCATGGGCTCACGGCGCCGCCGCACGCAACAATAAACTCGGCAGCGTTGAGCTTGAAGGTCAATCATCTCCCCTTTGGTCATCATCACCTTCTCATGCGAACACTACCTAATCTAAAAATCGTCTAGAGATCAATTCACCTTCACTATGCATCGCTTACCTATGTCGAGATCAGATGTCAGGACCAATCTACCTCATTGAGAATTTGAGATATGAACTGAAGCTGTACTAGAGAGTAGAGTGCAGAAGAGCCCTGTTTCTGGGACAAAGGAAATCTCCTCCTGGTGTCATCCAAACTGAAGCATTGAGTTGCTTTCGGTTCGGGAGTTGGCAAAAGAGGACAAATCACGGTGAAAATAATATAAATTAGAAGGACAAATAGAGAGGTCAAATTTCAATTTCAGAATTGTTGGGGCTCTCCAAATGCTGGAAATCCCCTCAAAAAATTAGAGTATGCTGCTATTTGCAGCGAGCACACGGTATTCTTTAGTAAAAGGCGAAAGAATAGTTCGCTTTGTGCCCACTGCGCAGCTGCCTGCCTTTCAACAGCAGCCTTGGCACTTGTTTTATACTGTTCCGGGAGAGCGTTCTGCATCCAAATCAGCGGTATGGTACTAATCGCTGGCTTCAGTGGCTATGGCTTATGCATGGGCCAGTGAAGAAAACGTCATGGCGTGACGCAGCCCAGCCGTGCTGGGCCGGGTGACGCTGCCGGGCAAGCAGACAGTGGATTCCTCACCTGTGGAAGTCACTGGGTGGAATAGTTCATCTGGCCTCTGGGTATCCAACTAGAATGGAATCATGGATTTCTCAAGGCACCAGAGCGATCATCTAGTCACGCAGCGTCTCCGTATGGACCGTATCTAGTAAAAATGTAAGATCAATCGAGTGCAAATTCATCCACATCTACTTAAAAGTTCAATAGATTTAGTCAGCAAGTCGCGCCTACAACGAACAACTACCAGGTGTCGCCTTGAACATACAATAAAAGTTCGAGACTGCTGAACTCCTGAAGACCTGAACCTCATCTAGATGATACATACAATAAAAGTGAAGCTAATCACTATGTGTAACTGTTAAGTGTTTACATATCCAAAAAGAATAACACATAGAAGCCTGATTGGAGCGCCAACTCAGTAATTCCATGAGAATCACAGGTACACAAACTACTAGTTTTCCTATTGAACCGTGTTCAGGAAAAAAGCCTCCGAGACCAAGTGGCGGCGGGCGCTGGTTGTACCGTCGCCGCTGCCACTGCTTTATGGGTGAGGTTCGCTGCCTTTTCTTTGGCCTCCATTATTCTTGCACCCTTGGGATCGGCCAAAAGGGACTTCTGAAAGGATTGTGGAAACCCTGTGGCAATGATCGTCACATGAATCTCACCAGTGTACCGATCATCAACAACAGCCCCGAAAATTATATTTGCAGAAGGATCGGCCAAGCTTGTCACAATCTGCAAAAACGTGGATAAGCGTTCTCAGAATGTGTTTGTCAAAACAAAGCACTTCAATCACCTAGGCAGCGGTATGGGACTAATCGCTGGTTGCGCGACTCTTTTCCGTGGTGCCGTGTGTTAGCCGTGGCCCCGTGGCTACGGCCTACGGGCAATATACAACACGGCGCAGCGTGCATCATGGGCCAGGCAGCCCAACAATGCTGGGCTGGGCTGGTGACGCCGCTGGGCAAGCGAGAAGTGCAAAATGCCATCTTTCCCTCGCTCGCTAGTGGGCTTTGTCGCGTCCTCCGTTATGGGTTATAAGACGTTTTTAAAATTGTTTTAAGTTTAACTAAATTTTAGATAAATATAGTAATATTTATAATACTAAATTAATTTGAACAAATTAATAATTAAATATATTTTCATAATAAATTTGTCATTTTTAACTCAACTTGATCAAAGCTAAAGCAGTTTGATTTTAACCAAAATCAAAACGTTTTATAACCTGAAATAGAGGGAGTAGAAGTCTCGAGAAAAACAGAACGATCATTTCTCTAGACACGTAGGTTTCTGCATCGAGTAAAATTAATCGAATACACGGTTGATCCACGTATGAAATTGATAGAACAATGTCATGTCCAGTGGCGGATCTTAAAAAAAATTAATTGGTGTTATAACGTGTCTATCAGTGTCATAGCATGCTAATTATAATTAGACTATAGTGTTATAATATATGAATAAGTAGTTTAACCATAGCTTTTGCCGAAAGTCGTCGGTGTCGTCTGACACCGATGCTAACACTGTAGATCCGCCCCTGGTCATGTCTCATGTGACGGAAGGTGACCGAACACCTGAAGATTGAAGGCCTGAACCCCATCTGGATGGTACAGACAAGAAAAATGAACTAACCACTATGTGGAACTGTTCAGTGTTTACAAGTCCAAAAGGAATGACACAGAGAAGCCCGATTGGAACGCCAACTCTCTAATTCCCCGAGAATCACCAAACAGGACTAATCGAACGGTCATCAGAGATCCAAGGGGGTTCGGAGTTTAAAATTCCGACCTCCTACATTTGTAGCAAGAACGCCGTCACCGCGTCATGGCTTGCCTCGCCGGAGAACGGCCGTCATCCTCCCTACTGTCACGGGCTCACGGCGCCGCCGGACGCCCCGCACGCATCAATAGAAGCCTTCAGGTGAATCGTCTTCTCTTCGGCCCTCATCACCATCTACTGACAAGTGACAACAATAGGGAATAACTAATTTTATCAGTACATTTTTTTTCGAAACGAAATTTTATCAATTCACATTATCTAATCTAGAAGTTGTCAATTCACATCCACAAAACTGGATGAAAAATTAGTTGTACGCATTCACTTACACATGCCAAGATGGACCAAGCTACCTCATTGAAATGTGAACTGCAGTCATCTTTCCAGAGAGAGAGAAGTGAACTGTACTTGGACACATGAGAAACCTGTTGCTGTCTTAACTGAAGCATTGTGCTGCAAATTTCATAGTACTAAAAAACTACAACCAAACAAATCGGTTTGCTCTAGACCTGTGTGAACCAGTATAGCGAATATGTGTGAAGTCACAGCAGATTCTGATTCTGATTTTAGTTTTGCAACGCCTCTCATTGCGGTTCTATGAAACAGATCGCCAGCAGCACATCGGATTGTGAATAATGGACAGTTGTATATCTACGAGAGAGGGAATAAGACGAAATTTTAAGACCTGCAAAATTTGAAGCGTATCTATCGCCATGCCTACGAACAGCTGAGCCGGAGGTAATCAAATCTTGTTTCAGAATTGTTGGGGCTCTCCAAATCCTAGAAATCCCCTCAAAAAATTTGAGTATGCTGCTATTTGCAGCGAGCACACGGTATTCTTTAGTAAAAGGCGAAAGAATAGTTCGCTTTGTGCCCACTGCGCAGCTGCCTGCCTTTCAACAGCAGCCTTGGCACTTGTTTTATACTGTTCCGGGAGAGCGTTCTGCATCCAAATCAGCGGTATGGTACTAATCGCTGGCTTCAGTGGCTATGGCTTATGCATGGGCCAGTGAAGAAAACGTCATGGCGTGACGCAGCCCAGCCGTGCTGGGCCGGGTGACGCTGCCGGGCAAGCAGACAGTGGATTCCTCACCTGTGGAAGTCACTGGGTGGAATAGTTCATCTGGCCTCTGGGTATCCAACGCGCAGCTGCTTGCTTCTAAACGGTGGCCTTGGCTCTTGTTTTATACTGTTCCCATTGATCGTTCCGCATCCAAAGCAGCGGTATGGGACTAATCACTGGTTGCGACTCTTTCCCGTGGTGCCGTGCAATCCGTGGGCCAAGCAAGATACAAAACGGCGCAGCGTGCATGGCCCAGGCAGCCCAACGATGCTGGACTGGTGACGCCGCTGGGCAAGAGAGAAGTGCAAAATGCCAATATTTTCCCTCGCTCGCTAGCGGGCTTTGTCGCGTATCCAACACATATAGACGTCTCGAGAAAAACAGAACGATCATTTCTCCACGCAGCAATTCCCATCCTACAACGAACAATACAACAACTACCACCTGGTGCCATCTTGAGCACAACGTGCTGAACCTGAACCCCCGAAGATCGAAGGCCTGAACCCTGTCTAGATGGTACATAACTACATACAAGAAAAATGAAGCTAACCATTATGTGCAACTGTTCAGCGTTTACACGTCCAAAAGAAATAACACAGAGAAGCCCGATTGGAACGCCAACTCTCTAATTCCCCGAGAATCACAGCTATAAGATTGGAAGATTGAGAAGATACACAAAACGAGGTGGGCTATTAGCGTATAATTAATTCAGTATTAATTATTTTAAATTTTAAAAATATATTCATATGATTTTTTAAAGTAACTTTCCTATAGAAAATTTTTTAAAAAACACACCGTTTAGGGCATTCCCAACCCAATGACTAGGATGATGTCCATAGTATTAAATAAGTTGTCACCTAGGACCAAAAAAACCATGTCTTCTACACAACATCCAAGACATCGTGTGAGATAAGTAGCATTAAATTAAAGTATGGAATAGTGGTGTTTGCATTGGAAAAGTAGTGTCTAGTACTAGTTTCTTGATGATGTGGAGTTTATGGAAACCATGTCTAGTGTTATTGGTTGGGACTGCCCTCAGTAGTTCGGAAACGTGCACGCGGAAAACGAAACAAACTTTCTTCCTTTCTTCCACTACCGAACAGAGCCTCATCCAAGGGGGTTCGGAGTTTAAAATACTCCGACCTCCCACGTTTGTAGCAAGAACGCCGTCACCGGCTCACCGCGTCATGGACTCATGGCTTGCCTCGCCGGAGCGCGGCCGTCATCCTCCCTCCTGTCACGGGCTCACGGCGCCGCCGGACGCCCCGCACGCATCAACAGAAGTCTTCAGGTGAACCGTCTTCCCTTTGGTCATCATCACCATCTACTGACAACAATAGGGAATAACTAATTTTATCAGTACATTTTTTTTTCGAAACGAAATTTTATCAATTCACATTATCTAATCTAGAAGTTGTCAATTCACATCCACAAAACCGGATGAAAAATTAGTTGTACGCATTCACTTAGAGCAAGGTCAATAGTGCAGCCCACTACTAGCTCCAAATCGTCTATAGCCAATGTAATAGCCAATTCATACAATAATTGTTTACTATACTATTAATACCTGGTCCCACCTGTCATACACATATTACGTCTTGGAGTCCGTGCTGCAGCTGGCTACAAATCTGTAGCCCGCTGCTCTTCTCTCTCTTCTTTTATCTCTTTAAAATATGTTTATAGCTGGCTTATAGCCTGCTATTGTACCTGCTCTTACACATGCCATGACGGACCAAGCTACCTCATTGAAATGTGAACTGCAATCATCTTTCCAGAGAGAGAGAAGTGAACTGCAGCTGTAGGTTGCAGAAGAGCCCTGCTACTTGGACACAGGAGAAACCTGTTGCTATCTTAACTGAAGCATTGAGCTGCAAATTTCGGAGTACTAAAAAACTACAACCAAACAAATCGGTTTGCTCTAGACCTGTATGAACCAGTATAGCGAATATGTGTGAAGTCACAGCAGATTCTGATTCTGATTTTAGTTTTGCAACGCCTCTCATTGCGGTTCTATGAAACAGATCGCTAGCAGCACATCGGATTGTGAATAATGGACAGTTGTATATCTACGAGAGAGGGAATAAGACGAAATTTTAAGACCTGCAAAATTAGAAGCGTATCTATCGCCATGCCTACGAACAGCTGAGCAGAAGGTAATCAAATCTTTTTCAGAATTGTTGGGGCTCTCCAAATCCTGGAAATCCCCTCAAAAAATTTGAGTATGCTGCTATTTGCAGCGAGCACACGGTATTCTTTAGTAAAAGGCGAAAGAATAGTTCGCTTTGTGCCCACTGCGCAGCTGCCTGCTTCTCAACGGCTGCCTCGGCACTTCTTTTATACTGTTTGAGGGAAGTATTCTGCACCCAAATCAGCGGTATGGTACTAATCGGTGGCTGCTCTGCTACTGCTACCTTTGCCATCAGCGGCGATGGGCCAATATGGGTGAAGACATTCACTGCCAGGTAGCCCACTGGTGCTGGGCCGGATGACGGATGTTCAGGCAAAGCTCATCTGCATTCAAACATAACAGAAGGATCATTTCTCTAGCATTTCTGCATCGAGTAAAATCAAGCGAATACAAGTTCGTCCACACATAAATTCAACAGAACATTAGAATAGTGTCTTGTACAGAGTAACAAAGAAGATGCATGGAATACAATACAACTTCACGCCCCAAAATATCATCTGCACCGCACAAAGACTGATCGAACCGTGGTTTTTCTTGATTTGGGATTCGGAGTTTAAAACTCCGACCCCCCTCATTCACAGCAAGGACGCCGCCAGCGCATCATGGCGTGCCTCGCCGGCGCGCCGCGCGCACCCTGGCCGTCACTTGCTTCCCGCTCATTACTCATCCAAGCCTCCCGTCTGTCATGGGCTCACGGCGCCGCCGCACGCAACAATAAACTCGGCAGCGTTGAGCTTGAAGGTCAATCGTCTCCCCTTTGGTCATCACCACCTTCTCTTGCCAACACTATCTAATCTATAAATCGTCTAGAGATCAATTCACCTTCACATTGACCATCACCTTCTCCTGACAACGATGGGGAAGAAGCGAATTTGTTAGCTCATTGTCCAATCTAGAACTCGTCTAGAGATTCATTCACCTTCACAAAACTGGATGAACAACTAGTTATATACTCAACAACCGAGAAGCCAGGTCCAAGCTACCTCGTTGAGATGTGAACTGAAGCCGAGTGTTGGTGCAGAAGAGCCCTGTTCCTGGGGGCTGTGGCAAAGGATACCTCGTGCTGTCATCTCAGCTAAAGCATGCAAATCTTGGTGGTGTTTGAATGTTCTAAAGATGAAGATTAAGTATTTCACGTAAAATAAGGTGTTAATAACGTGTGATTAATTGAGTTTTAATTATTACAAACTTGAAAAATGGATTAATCTCATATTTTAGAACAACTTTCATATAGGAAGTTTTCGCACGGAACACACCCATTAGCCGTTTGAAAAACGTGCCATTTTAATCCAAAAAGTTTATCTCCCAAAACGAGTAGGGCCGACAGCCGTCCAGAGTACTCAAAGAACAGATCAGTTTGCTGAAGTGTTTTTAGCGTAACGTCACAAAGGATTCTATCAGCAACTTGTGGATTTTGACGAAGTAAACAACTGTATATAAGATGGAGAAAGTGTGTAAGACGTCAATTCTCTATTTCATACATAATTGTTGAGGTTTCTCCTTAGACAGGAAACCCCTTGAAAAAAATATCAAATTTCTTATTTCATAATTGTTGGGGTTTGTCCTTAGATAGGAAATCCCCTCAAAAAATTAGAGTATGCTGCTATTTGCAGCGTGCACACGGTATTCTTTAGTAAAAGGCGAAAGAATAGTTCGCTTTGTGCCCACTGCGCAGCTGCCTGCTTCTCAACGGCTGCCTCGGCACTTCTTTTATACTGTTTGAGGGAAATATTCTGCACCCAAAGCAGCGGTATGGTACTAATCGGTGGCTGCTCTGCTACTGCTACCTTTGCCATCAGCGGCGATGGGCCAATATGGGTGAAGACATTCACTGCCAGGTAGCCCACTGGTGCTGGGCCGGATGACGGATGTTCAGGCAAAGCTCATCTGCGTTCAAACATAACAGAAGGATAATTTCTCTAGCATTTCTGCATCGAGTAAAATCAAGCGAATACAAGTTCGTCCACACATAAATTCAACAGAACATTAGAATAGTGTCTTTTACAGAGTAACAAAGAAGATACATGGAATACAATACAACTTCCCGCCCCAAAATATCATCTGCACCGCACAAAGACTGATCGAACCGTGGTTTTTCTTGATAAGCCCCCAAGGACGCCGCCAGCGCATCATGGCGTGCCTCGCCGGCGCGCCGCGCGCACCCTGGCCGTCACTTGCTTCCCGCTCATTACTCATCCAAGCCTCCCGTCTGTCATGGGCTCACGGCGCCGCCGCACGCAACAATAAACTCGGCAGCGTTGAGCTTGAAGGTCAATCATCTCCCCTTTGGTCATCATCACCTTCTCATGCGAACACTACCTAATCTAAAAATCGTCTAGAGATCAATTCACCTTCACTATGCATCGCTTACCTATGTCGAGATCAGATGTCAGGACCAATCTACCTCATTGAGAATTTGAGATATGAACTGAAGCTGTACTAGAGAGTAGAGTGCAGAAGAGCCCTGTTTCTGGGACAAAGGAAATCTCCTCCTGGTGTCATCCAAACTGAAGCATTTGAGTTGCTTTCGGTTCGGGAGTTGGCAAAAGAGGACAAATCACGGTGAAAATAATATAAATTAGAAGGACAAATAGAGAGGTCAAATTTCAATTTCAGAATTGTTGGGGCTCTCCAAATGCTGGAAATCCCCTCAAAAAATTAGAGTATGCTGCTATTTGCAGCGAGCACACGCTATTCTTTAGTAAAAGGCGAAAGAATAGTTCGCTTTGTGCCCACTGCGCAGCTGCCTGCCTTTCAACAGCAGCCTTGGCACTTGTTTTATACTGTTCCGGGAGAGCGTTCTGCATCCAAATCAGCGGTATGGTACTAATCGCTGGCTTCAGTGGCTATGGCTTATGCATGGGCCAGTGAAGAAAACGTCATGGCGTGACGCAGCCCAGCCGTGCTGGGCCGGGTGACGCTGCCGGGCAAGCAGACAGTGGATTCCTCACCTGTGGAAGTCACTGGGTGGAATAGTTCATCTGGCCTCTGGGTATCCAACTAGAATGGAATCATGGATTTCTCAAGGCACCAGAGCGATCATCTAGTCACGCAGCGTCTCCGTATGGACCGTATCTAGTAAAAATGTAAGATCAATCGAGTGCAAATTCATCCACATCTACTTAAAAGTTCAATAGATTTAGTCAGCAAGTCGCGCCTACAACGAACAACTACCAGGTGTCGCCTTGAACATACAATAAAAGTTCGAGACTGCTGAACTCCTGAAGACCTGAACCTCATCTAGATGATACATACAATAAAAGTGAAGCTAATCACTATGTGTAACTGTTAAGTGTTTACATATCCAAAAAGAATAACACATAGAAGCCTGATTGGAGCGCCAACTCAGTAATTCCATGAGAATCAAAGGTACACAAACTACTAGTTTTCCTATTGAACCGTGTTCAGGAAAAAAGCCTCCGAGACCAAGTGGCGGCGGGCGCTGGTTGTACCGTCGCCGCTGCCACTGCTTTATGGGTGAGGTTCGCTGCCTTTTCTTTGGCCTCCATTATTCTTGCACCCTTGGGATCGGCCAAAAGGGACTTCTGAAAGGATTGTGGAAACCCTGTGGCAATGATCGTCACATGAATCTCACCAGTGTACCGATCATCAACAACAGCCCCGAAAATTATATTTGCAGAAGGATCAGCCAAGCTTGTCACAATCTGCAAAAACGTGGATAAGCGTTCTCAGAATGTGTTTGTCAAAACAAAGCACTTCAATCACCTAGGCTGCATAATTCCAGTAGCCCTAAATTGTGGAGTATGATCAGAATAATAGCATCTTGAGTTTTCTGACTTAACATATTACAGTGCTATATATCTTGAACTACCAGACTTCTTCAAAGACTGTTCAAGACAGTGGCAAGAAATATTACACGCACCTGAGAGACTTTGTTCACTTCTTGCAAGGTTATGTCCTTTCCACCAGTGATATTGTACACAACACCAGTAGCCGCCTCAATAGATGACCCGATTAAAGGAGCAAGTGTTGCCTGCTCTGCAGCTTCTTGGGCCCGATTTTTGCTGGAAGAAACACCAACACCAAGCATTGCAGTTCCAGAGTTCTTCATAACAGCTTTCACATCAGCAAAATCAACATTGACAAGTCCAGGTATCTGCAAAGTTTTCAGATGAGTATTGTGTGATCACAAGTTACAGCAGCATAGATAAGAAAAATACTTACTGTAATAATATCAGATATTCCTTGGACACCTTGACGAAGAACATCATCTGCAAGAAGAAACGCATCTTGCAAGGGCGTGTTTTCATCAACAACATCTAATAATCGATCATTTGGAATAACAATAAGTGTGTCTACACTCCTTTCCAGCTTCTCTAATGCTTCCAACGCCTGAAATGGAGAAAGACCAGATAAATTAGCTAGACAAAAGCAAAACAGCTTGAACAGACAATTATTTTAAGAAAAATACAAACAGCTCGTGTATAGGGCAAATTATTTTAAGTTGATATTGAAATGAATTTTGAGACATTTTCACAATGCAAATAACTACAAACTGTGTATAGCAACAGCAACTCAAACAAATATTACTTCGTTAAAAAAATACTAAATATTATTCTAAAGATCCTCTGCTACAAAAATTGAAAAGAGATAGCAGAGGACTGGGCACCAGACCTTGAACTGAAAAAACAACAAAACACAGGTATCATACGTTGGCACATTATAATTACCAGTCCAATGATTAAAACGTGTTTAATCATCATCTTAAATTACTCACAGCTCCCCTAAGGAAATGTTTGTTCCATGCTTAACCAAAACTGTTTATCAAATGTAACGCCACATTAATTGTATATGGGTGGAGAAGACTCAAACACTTGCCTGAAGAGAGCGCTTGCGTCCTTCAAAACTGAATGGATAGGTAACAACTCCAACGGTGAGATAACCGGCTTCCTTTGATATCTGAGCAACAACTGGAGCAGCACCAGATCCAGTACCCCCTCCCATTCCAGCTGTTATGAAGACAAGGTCAGAATCCTTCAGGGCATTGGCTATGGCTTCTTTTGATTCCTCAGCAGCTTGCTCTCCCAGATTAGGATTTCCACCAGTACCTGTATGCATGGAATAAATTAGCGACTGCAGTCAACATTTTGCTATTTTGAATCGAAATTTGCTGCCCTTAAAATATGTCATACTCATACATTTCCCACAGTTTATTAGTGCATCGAGACATGTGAATCATGTTATCAATACATCGTAGACAACCATCAGATATCAACCATCAGATATCAATATGTTCTTGTAGGCAGACTAATCAGCATGAAAGATATAACATTTACATACAGAACGTTTCATAATTGTGTCAGTTCAGCAGAGAACAACAAATATTACCTAGTCCACGAGTTAACTGCTCTCCAATTTGTAGCGGGTATTGCGCTTGCGAATTCAAAAGCGCCTGGGAATCTGTGTTTATGGCATAAAATTCGATGCCCTGAAATTGTACAGTTCAGATATTACTATTTGGGAAAACAGACAACGGTCATGATGGAATTTCAGGCTAAACAATGCACTGGGTTCGCATTTCGTAGATGCTGATATAATTCAAAAGTATGATAAGTATACCACGGACACCAGCATTAATAGCGAATAATAACCCAAAAAAGGTGCTCGTACGCTTAACTAGATAGGGGTATTACGCGAATGGCAGCATGGAATTGCACGGAAGGACGGAAATAAAGCCGTAGATCAACTTGTTCATCGGTCCTAGGTTCAAATATAACTACCAAATGGATCTAGATGCCAACCGAGGAAGCCCAATTCCGGCAAGAAGGTTAGGCCCGCCCTACCTGGAGGCCGCTGCCGATCATGCGGTTGACAGCGTTGTTCCCGCCGCCGCCGACGCCCACGACCTTTATCCTCGCCGTCTCCACCGGCGCGAACGAGCACCGCACGGAAGCGTGGCG
>CM020181.1:30445439-30595355 GCA_009805545.1 Oryza longistaminata
CGCACCCACGGGGCGGGGCGCTGCACAGATGGATCGGGCCGGTGAGGCGGACGAGGGCGGAAGCCGACGAGGAGCACGCCGCCGACGCCATTTGCTCCCCTCTTTTGGGGGAAATGCGCGCCGGAGATGAGGAAGGAAATGGGGATCTACCGTGCTCTAGGGTTTTGAGGATTCGGAGGGGTTTTTAGACGGTTTTTATCTTCTTGGCTAATCTCTCTAGCTCGAGGATGATTTGATACGGATTAAAGCACATGATATGGTTGTTATGCTAGCTCGCCCACCCTTGTTAGGTTAGCGTCAAGGTTAATACTCTAAATAAAATAACAATGTCGATTTGTATAGTATTCTGTTTTTTAATACTACCTCCATCCCAAAATAATTGTATTTCTATGATTCAAACTTTGTCCCAAAATAATTGTAATTCTAGAGCACTAATTGCCCAATCAATCATCTCTCATTCAAATTTCTCCTTATTATACCCTCAACCATCTTTCCACTCTCACATAAACACCATTTAATGAGGGGCACCATAGTCTTTCTTCTCAAATCTTAATATATGCTAAACAACATAGAATTACAATTATTTTGGGACGGAGGTAGTATATACGCTATTTTTCAGTTATTTCAGAGGTTCAATTATATCTCAGATTTATTCATTTTCACTCAAACTTCAACAACCATGTGTGAAATGTAATCGCGTTGCTTAGTGCTCTCCCATCCAATTTTAAATGTGGTTGTGAGTTTCTGTTCGTCTTATTTAAAAAAAATATTAAAAAAATAAAAAATAAGTCAGGTATAAAGTACTATTCAAATTTATCATATACTAAAAATAAAAATACTAACCATAAAATTTTCTCAAATAAAACAGATTGTCAAATGTTGAATATAAAATGTAAGGATGGTTTTATAGAAGGATGTGCCATCACTACAGCAAAAGTAAGTCAGGTATCAAATATAACGCGAGACAATGAACATATTTAAGAGCAAGTTTAATAGTATAGCCCACTACTAGCTTCAAATTATCTATAGCCAATCTAATAGCCAATTCATACAATAGTTGCTTACTATAATATTAATACATGGTCCCACCTGTCATACACACATTGCGTCTTGGAGTCCGTGCTGCAGCTGGCTACAGATTTGTAGCCCGCTGCTCTTCTCTATCCTATTTTATCTCCTTAAAATATGTTTACAGCTGGCTTATAGTCTGCTATTGTACCTGCTCTTATGTGTGTTACACGCTAATAAACAACTCATCGGGATTGAAGACTATGAGTTCAATATTAATGTTTGACCTAATTATGCCTCGTGGATTTAGGATAAGAAAAACATTTTCAAGGTCACATTGCAATCTAAAAAAAAAGTAGCAATGCCTTATATTAGTTTGACATAGATGGCATATAAAAATGATAATCAGTAAGATCCAATGTTCGTGTAACAAACTTCAATTCATCTTAAGCTTTTTCCTTAAAGAATTACCTGTAAAATGTTTGGTTATTTTTAAAAAATACGAGTTATTTTTTTAAACTAAAATCATGTTAGATCTATGTGGAATTTTATTTTTAAAATCACTTTATTTCTTGGCCCGTCACTCGCAGGCAAGACGCAGCCTGACATTATTTAGCCGGGCCCATCAGCCCATCAGCCCATGAGCCCACGATATCTCTGCCCCACGATCCCTTCTTCTCCCCGGAGCCGAAGAGACGTCCATGGAGACCCCACCAGCGCAGAAAAACCGCACACCCCCTCACCCACTCAACAACCGCATCCAAAACCATGGGCACTTCCGTAATTCCACGACTCGTCGTCTGCGGACTTTCCATCGGCACGGGTCTCGTACCTAGCCCCTCCCATGACAAGTGGGCCCATCGCCAACCTTATCCCGTCCATGTCCCCACCCGTCATCACTAGGGTAAGAGTATGTAAGGTAACCTTAGCGAGTTGTCCTTTTCCCATCTTTTCCTCCCCTCCCCGACGAAACGCTCCCCTCTGCTTAACAATAGATTAGACCCCAAGAGGAGAGAGAGAGAGAGAGGCCGGAGGAGAGAGAGACAAAGGGGGAGAGAGACCAGGCGGCAGAGACACAGAGAGGAGAGGGGAGAGAGAGAGAGAGGGGGGAGGGGGGAATCGTGCGAGGGAGGGGAGGGGTTTTTGGGCGAGATTTGAGTTTTCGCACCCTCCCGCCATGGTGTCCGACCAGGAGATCGCCAGCTGCGTCGAGTCCGTCCTCCGCTCGTCGGGGGGCGCCGCCGGGGAGGCCTCGCTCGCCGCCGTGCTGTCGCAGGCGGAGGCCAAGCTCGGCGTCGACCTCGCACACAAGGCGACCTTCATCCGCGACCAGATGGACCTCTTCTTCGGCCCGTGCCTCCAGCCGCCGCTCGTCGCCAAGGCCCAGGCGGCGGCGGCGGCTCCTAATCCTCCTCCTCTGGTCGCCGCTCCCGCGCCTGCCATGCCGCAGGTGCAGGTGCAGGCGCAGTTGCAGCAGATGCAGCAGCAGCAGCTCGCGGTGCTCCAGCCCCAGCTCATATTCCAGGCCATGCCGCAGCTCCCCGCTGGTGTACCAGGTGGCGCCGCTGGGGCGGTCTCCCCGCAGCCTCCCGTGCCGGCCATGGCGTTCTACCCGCCGCCTCCTCTGGCCTTCCGCGTCACCAGCGGCTTGGCTGGGGTCGCCACTGGTGGGACCGTCTCCTTCCAGCAACCAGCTCCTGGAACCGGCGGCACTGCTTCCCCCACCGCCGCAGTGCAGGCCGTGGGAGACAACAAGGAAAGGTGAGCCACCGGATGAAATTAGGGTTCATTCCCCCAATCGAATCGAGATATATATGGGCAGAATATTTCCGATTCGCTCTTAAATCTAGTTTGGTTGGACAATTAGTTGGTTGTTTCGTTTGATTAGGGCTGCTAATAATAATGACTTTGAGTTGAGATTACCTGTTTGCACTCGTCAATTGGCACCTCTAGCTGAGTGGGGTTAGGGTTTAGGGTTCAGTCTCCTAGCAAAGTGATTTTGGTTCCAACTCGTGTATACCAATTTATATATACTATAGCTTTTAGGACACATGCTTGGGATGCCCGTATGGTGATATCTACTTTTTGACCATGTATGTTGGTTGTGTAACCGTCCATTTGTAGTTATGTTAGTTAGTTTCTATCTCATTTAGTTAACTGGTCGAACATATTGGAATTTAGGCATGTTTTGTTTGACTGGTGTATTCTGTGTTGAGCTTCAGAAGGTTATAATTAAAAAAAAAGCACAATAGTCCGTTTTATATGTATTTTGTTTGATTGTGGTACCAAGTGCTTGAAGGATATTACAGCTGTTATCCTAGAATGTACAAACTACTAAATTGGGCTTGCTTTATTTCTTGAGTAGTGAATCTGATAATTTGGACTTGTGGAATCGTCAGCTTTCTTGCAAGTCACTAAATAGAACTTCCTGCTTTTCCCCCCTGTTTGGATACTGTTTTCTGCCCAGACTGCTCAGCGTGAACTTTTATCTTTTTTCAAACAATGACATTTTGATCCTGCAAACAAAAGGCACAGTCAATTAATTTTGGTTTGTGTCCTTTGGTAGTATGTAGAAAAGCTTGCTTTTTTTTTTTTGTATGTGTATGAATCATAGTATTTGTAATAAAAAAAAAACATGATCGTTAACATTAGATTCATTGGATCTGTATGCTACATCTATTTTTCATGATGGGATTCTGTACACTGTATAGCTTGTACTGTTGACCTGTTGTAGTGTATTTCCCCTATGAACCAAAGAAATATGTTCCCACTTATTGTATACCAAAACAGAGCTCAATGTTATATGGGTTATAGTTCTTAGTTTTTGCACATTTTTTTATTCACAATCAGTTAAGATTTCTTAGGCCATATAAGTATTATTGCATGATATTATTCTCGCTGGATAATATGCAAATGTCACGCTGAATCTATTTTGAAGCTGATATAAAGGTTATTTTGTTCTGCTTGAAGATATACTGGTTTAACCATTAGATTCATGTGCCCTTGGATTGACGTTTGTCATAAGTTATTAGGTTTTACTGGTTAGGATTGTACATTGATTCAAACCTGTGGAATTTACTCATGCATGCAAACTGATTGGTTTATCATATCTGTATTATTTCCTCTAGTGCTTCAAAGCGGAAACGAGGTGGGCCTGGTGGTTTAAATAAAGTTTGTGCAATCTCACCTGAACTTCAGACTATTGTTGGTGAGACTGTCATGTCAAGAACTCAGGTAATCTCAGCTTTCCCCAATTGTATTAGAGAAAATGGCATCCAATTTAATCCTGTGATAAACTCTTTAATGAATCAACCGAGACAAAGTAACTTGCTTCCTCCATTCAGATTGTCAAGCAGCTTTGGCAATATATTCGGCAGAATAATCTTCAAGATCCTGATGACAAAAGGAAGATAATCTGCAATGATGAACTTCGTGTGGTTTTTGGAACTGACACAACTGACATGTTTAAGATGAATAAATTGTTGGCGAAACATATAACTCCACTTGACCCAAGTATGTTCTTCTGCTTCTTTTGGTCTAGATGTCGCTGCTAATGTTTTGTTCTGATGGAAGTTCCTAATTATGTTTTCTTGGTTCTGCAGAGGATCAAATTCGGGAAGCAAAGAAATTTAAGCCCTCCAATGTAGCTACTCAGCCTATGCCTCTGATTAATCAACCCTCTGTGGTGATTTCTGATGCACTAGCCAAGTTTATTGGAATGGAAGGCACAGTGCCTCAAGACGATGCTTTGAGGTACCTTTGGGATTACATAAAAGCAAACCAACTTGAGGTATGAATATGTTTTAACTTTATATTTATTGTTGCACGATATCAATTTGCTCTTTGCTTCTGATGGATGCAAGTTGGAGCTAAGTATTGGCTGCAAACGCTGGAAAACTTTCAATGTTTTGAAACATCATTGTATTATATATAGTTATAATTGTTCATAAGCAATAGTAGTATTATGGCAGAGACTGAAGAATAATCTGCTGGCTTGTAATTCACCACATTCCTGTTAATGTTAGAGACAATTGAAATAGTGTATTTTGTGTCAAGTTAAAGTGCTAATGTTTTATTACTACGTTTGTCTTTGGTGGGGGGTGGGGGGAAGCTGACTGCTGATACAGAGCTTATCTGATATGTAACACGGTTACGCACTACCAGTGTAATTCTTGTTTTATTCTTTTATCCTAGATTACTAGATTAACCTGCCAAGAATCTTAGCAAAGTTGTGTTCTTTCTGTCTCGTAATCTTTCCAATCTTGAGAATGCGATCCTTAAAGTTGGCCAACTGATATGTGCTTTTTATTCATTTACTGATTTTACACAGGATGCTATTACTGGATCAATATTATGTGACTCAAAACTTCAGGAGCTGTTCGGCTGCGAGAGCATTCCTAGTTCTGGATTATCAGAGTTGCTTGCTCACCACTTCATTAAGGAAACATAGCATATCCTCATTAACTGGTTAGTTTTCCTTTGTCAAGTGCCATAGCCACTGAATTCTTTGTTAGGTTACAATATATAAAATATTAATTCTCTACTAGTATGACATTCCCAGTATAATGCTAGTACATCAGAGATTTATCTATTATCTGCTAAATTGATTTGATTTGTTTCGTTCTGTTCTGTTACCTGTCCATGCAGATCTAGGATTGCAGTGGTGCCAGATAGGCCTAACTTTACAATATGGTGTTCTTGACAAAAAAATGGACAGCTAGCTTATGTATCTTTTCTATGCTCTGGATTATGAAGTTTGTCAGACAAAACCAGATTATTTGTGGTAGCCTGTAATTTTAATTCTACGTAGTGGCTACTGCCGCAGTACTTGGTGTAACCTCTACAGAATTCGTAGTGTTAGTTTCTAAATGTCAAAATGTCTTTGGCTGACTATGTAAAGTTAAGCTTTTTATTTGAGTGCCAGGTTGAACTTTTTAAAAAGCTGTAATGGATTCACGACCTCTTGGTTATTGAATGTGTGCCCCCTATATTGGTGTATGTCTTTTAAGGCCAGCGCTGATTTATCTTTACATTCCCCTTTGGTAAAGAAGGGGGAAAAGGAGAGCATTTCGGTGCTTGCATTATGAAGATGCGCGTGAGGACCATGTCCATATCCTTGATGATACTTCTACTGTGGAACATCAGTCCAGGTTACTGCTGAAAGTTAAGTGCAAATCATTAAGGTCTTATTTCTTAACTATTGACAAATTAATTCAAGGTATCTAGTAGACAATCCACAACAGCATTATTGCGTTCTGTGGTTGATATCCATTTTGTAATTTCCTTTTTCTGCGTAGGATGGTGTCATGGTGGTACACGTAGAGCATCCTAAGCCCATATGTGAATGTGACATGAGCAATATATTGCCACTTGAACTTAACCTGTTTTTTTGCCTGCTAAGACCTAACTAAAACCATTAAGAAATGCAGTGCAGACCATTAAGAAATTTTACAACTCTGATCAAACTAACTACAAAAAAAATTAAGCGCGAATCTGTGGATCCCACTCTCTTTCTTAAAATATCCTTTTGAAACTTTCGCCAACTACACGGGCAAAAAATAGCATTGTGCGTATCATACGTCGAAGAACCAGAACAACATTTGTCAAATCAAAGTGCCAAAACACAAAACGCAAAAAAAGGCTGTCCTAGCTTATTTTGGACTGGAACCCGGCGTCGTCATAGCCGCTGCCAGCGACGGCCAGCAGCTGCACGTCGACGTCATCGAACGCGTCGTCGTCTCCGTCGCCGGCGGCGAAGGCGACGACGTCGTCCAGCTCCTGCGGTTCCATCACGCTCCTGCTCGCCTTCAGCTGGTCCTCGAACATCTTCTGCAGCCTCTTCCCCTGCTCCTCTATCCTCAGCTGCAGATTTCTCTGAATCTAGCGAGGCACACAACATTCAGACATAAAGAAGTTAGTTACATGATTACCAATGATGGCTATATAATTAAGCCGTTCCTTTTTCTTATAATTGTAAAGTATCTAGTGTCAAAGTGTTGGCAAAATGATGGAGCTAGCACCTCTAGCTGCTCATGGAGGCGCCTCTGCACGTCGAGCTGAACACGCAGTGCTTCCGTGATTTGCATTCCACTACAGCAAAAAGGCGATTCTTGTTAATATATGCACGCATGATTTGACACTAGATAGCTAGTAGCACATGCACTCCATTGGGACTGGTTCGCAAAGCTAGTACTAGCAGACACAGAGAGCGAGAAAGAGAGATACGTTTTGGGGTCCAGATTCTGCATGTCATTTCCTGTTGCTCTTTTCTCCAGTTGCTTCCCTGAAAAAATTCGACAGTATAGCAGCAGAATGAGGACATGTGTCAGTGGATGAATGGATAGCGAAGCATACCAAACAACAGTAGTAGGATAAAAGCATGGCGTTGAAATGATCTAGAATAAAGCAACACAGCGAACGAAGGAATCCAGATCCTCCTGAACTCAGGGGATCTGGAATTTATGCTTATCTCTTACAAATGCTGCTACTAATGGAGGATTAACTTCTCTATTTCAGGATTCAGCTTAGAACCCCCTCCCCAAAAAAAAAAAAAAAAAAAAAAAAAAAAAAAAAAAAAAAAAAAAAAAAAAAAAAAAAAAAAAAAAAAAAAAAAAAAAAAAAAAAAAAAAAAAAAAAAAAAAAAAAAAAAAAAAAAAAAAAAAGTTACACATCTATGTCATCTGTTTAAAATCGTTCGTGTGTAGTTGATCAAGTGACCCTGCTTTCCAGTTTCAGAGTTTCAGTTACCTGAAGATGGCTTTTGATGTGGTAGATCGTCAGGCCATCCGAATTCATCAGCTTCAGAATCCCCTTCGGAGTTGCCTCTGCATGCAAGAAGAAGAAAGAACTATGCGCCATGAGAAATCGTCATGCATGACAAAAGCTTCTCTGTTTTTTTGTTTTGTTTTTTGCTGATCAAGAACACTCACTGTCTGCGCCGCCGAGCTGATTGACGCAGTCGACGAACCGCTCGTGCAGGTCCTGCGTCCACCTGATCCTCGTCTTGCTCGGCGCACCTGCCCCTGCTGATCCGGCGAGGTTTCCGGTGGGGGTCACCGGAGTTGCCGCGCCGATGCAGTTCCTTGTCAGCTGATTCTCCATCTGGTTCTGCGCCTCCATCACCGGCAGAATCGGCTTCGCCGCCACCTTCATCGGAGTTAATTTCAGATTACCATAAAAAAAATTCACAGGCATCTCGAAGAATTAAAAGACAAACAGTAGAATTCTTAGTAGAGTTCTGTTCATGATTGTTCCATGCTTACTTGAGGTGGAAACGAGTGGATTTTGGGCTCGCCGCTGAGAAGCCGAGTGGTGGGAGCGCCGGCGAAGAGCCCGTGGATTCTGTCCTGACGCTGTTGCTGCGACGGCGGCGGCAATGGTGCCCTCTCGCCGGAATCCCGCTTCTGCGGCCGGACGTAGTACGTCCTCACCGAGTGGTCCGCACGGAGGAGCAGCGGGTCGACCGGCCGGTACAGCTCGCTCTCCGACGACCGGAACGGCGCCTTGGCCCCCGCCGCCGCCGTACCGAGAGCTGGGAAATCGAACTGCGGCAGGTTCTCGGCGGCGTAGAACGCGGTCGCGTTGGAGCCGACGCAGGTCTGCGCGAGAAGCGGCGACGGCGGCGACGACCTCGGTGCGTAGTACTCCTCGTGCAGCCAGCCGCCCGCGCCGTGCTGCTGGTGCTGCGCCGCCGAGCTCACGAGCCCCGAGTGGAACGACAGCCCGGCGGCGGAGCTCAGCAGGTGCGGCGCCGGCGAAGGGTCACATAGCGGCGAGCCGAAGTGGCAGTCGTGCAGCTTAATCTTCTTGGTGTTCATGATATCTTGCAACATTTAACTGAACAAACAACAACCGAATCACCATCAATCCAACGATTTCACAACCAACTCCATTAATTCAATTTACACATAGAACATTACGGTTACGTGAAGAGGCCAGAATTAATGCAAACAGCGAAATTCCCACCAGAAATTAAAACAGAATTAGGATGAGATTTAATTTGGAGGAGGAAAGAGGGATTAACGCGGCGGCGAAGCTTAAATAGGCTCTCGATCGAACGAACGGGAAGCTAGTGGCACATACGATACGATAGATCAATGGGAATGTATTGGGAATCCGCACCGGCCTAGATTCGCAGGGAGGGAGGAGGCGAGGCGTGGCACGCAACAACGGCGAGAATAATTCGACGGCGGTGCATGTCCCCGGATACGCACAAAAGTACAAAACCAATCTCCAGAATCGCAAAACAGCCGACGACGACGACGACCACCATCACACCATGCAGCAGCAGCAGCCGCCGGAGAAGGAGAGGAGGACGCAATGCAATGCATGGCAAAAAGTAAGCATTATTACACACATTGTTGAGATGAACTTACAACTTGAAGGGCATCACATGTGCAGCAAAGCAAACACCACTGGAAACTTCCTGGTAAAACCAGCCCCAATCTCTCTCTCTGATCTCACCTCAGCTAGATCACTTTCTGTATGCAGGGAAGGATTGGAATAATCTGAAGGAGTCCTGATAATCCCAAATGGAATATGAACTTCTCACAGTGGGGGCCTCAGCAAACAACTGACAAGAATATAAAGATGCAAAGAGATGTATATATGTGTATGTATATAAATCCAACTGCTACATATATATAGCAGAGCATAAATAATCTCGCATGTCAGACAAGGCTAAGGTGACAAATAGCCACTTTGGTGCCCTCACCCTCGCTATCATTTTCTTTGCTTATCTGGTTCTTTTTAGTCCCCAGCTCTAGCTGAACATAATTTGCAAGCTTGAAACATATTACAGTTAGGATCAGAGGGGACATCTCTATGCTCCATAATTTGTGTGTTGCTTTGTCTTTTGATGTCCCAACAAGGGTAGATAACCTGACGAATCATACAAGGTTTCTAGTTTGAATCTTCTTGGACGTGATGTTTATTGGCCAAACGAAGCGGGTAAATTTTAGATCCATAGATAATCAAGTAAACAACTCTCTGTCACCATGAGGTAGACAAAGTAGTCAAAATAGAGCAGTAAGTTCATCAGCAACAAAATAAACTGATCCTCTTTTTTTTTTTGCTTTTTTTTTGGTGCAAACGCACAAGAGCCTTGTACGCTAATATATTAGAAAAGAGAAAAGTTTTGTACAACTGTGACCTACCGTAGCGGTCATGGGGAGTTTAAACGTGGAGAAAAGGAGATCAATGACTAGTTAAGCTAGGCAAAACCAGCCCCAAACAAGCAAAAAGGCAGGAAAAAGAAAAAAAAATAGGACTATGATAAGAAGAACTCCAAGAGGACTCGGCTTCGCTTCCACCTAGATCCTTTATTCTTGCACGATGTGATCAACCACTCTATCCACCTGGGAGATGACCCCATCAAAGAGACGAGTGTTAAAAGATCTGCTACAGACTATGTTTTCTTATGGCGCATGCTAGATCTACATTACTGATATGGCACTAATAATAGTACTTCTGGTTCAACTTGACAAATCAGTATGCTACCATAGAATTATAAATACAGGGATACATGAAGTAAAAAACATCTAGCAATTTTACCAACTTCCAATTCAGATATCATTTCACATCACAACTTTAAAATAATAATAAAAAAAATCAGAACGCATGTATTGGGAAATCTTATCTGGATAGGTATGTACATATACATATACCTGGCTTTAATTTTCTGGTCTTTTGCTGCGCGCCGGTTGGTGCTTCGTGGGTGGAGGGGGATGGAATTCGCAAGTTCGTCTTCTGAAACCCTGAAGGGGCAGCAGAACATGCTCGCCTCATTGGCTCCTCGAAGGCTCGAACCTTGTTTAATCCCGTGGATTTAGGCCTTGACTCAGCTTCAAAAACGACATGGAAAGCTAAATGCGTTTGTGTCAATCCCTGGCACTGCATCTTGGGCGTAGTTTAATCCCGGGTTTTATCGAAGATTTGGCAAATTGTGAGTACTTAATGATGTTTTGTTGGAGGATTACTTCACCCTGTCTCCAAGTTGTTCCAATCTGTCGGGATGAATGCACTGTACGCGAGGTTTATCTGAACTAGACGCACGCGGCTCGCCGAGTAATTCTTCTTGTGGCTACAGAGGGAAAAAAAAAAACTGCACGGCAGTTGTCAATGTTGCATCCGATTAGTTCGCCCACGACGCCGGCCGCCGCGCGTGAACGGAAGTGAAAAAAGAAGAAGAACATATTGGGCCTAACGACAGTTGATGCTAAATGTAGATGGGCTATTACGTCGCAACTATTCCCAACTATCGAATTCTGCATGGCCCAAACGACCAACGCGAATAGTGATGGGCCAGATACTTCGTGTCTCTGCAGTGCCCACGGCCCACGTAATTGACAAAATTTCTCTTAAAATTAAGAGATGCAAATCGTATAGTAATTATAAACTTGCATATAACTACAACGTAGCTTGTATGTAGCTTACAAAAATTCCTCAGTAACACGCTATTTCCATTAAGCAGATGTCATGGGACCGACTCCTCTCACATGTGTCCACGCTGTGATTTTTTTCTTTCATTGCTTATATGAATCTTAAAGCAAATCTAATAGTTTAAAATTATGTGAAGGTTACATACAAATTATTTTGTAGTTAGATGCAAGTTGCAATGTACCTATACTAAAATTATATTGTATTTACATCTGTTAATTTATTTTAAAAAAATATCGATAAATATATAGCAAAATGGATTGCATCCTCTCCTGTTTTATTTTCCTCCATTGCATCCTCTCCTTCCGGCAATAGGAAGAAAAGAACAGTACCATTAACAGCGGTTTTATTGACATTCTAGAAGGAATTCTCCTCGTTCATCCCCAGCACTTCCCCGTGCAAGTGGGCACGTCAAACTTCCGCACGCGCACGCAGACGCATGCCGCACACAGACACAGGCTGCAGGCTCCAATCCAGCGGCAAAGCGAGCGAGCGATCGAGCACTTTGCATCATCTCATGATCGCATGATCTGCTGATGAGCACATTGATCCGGTACGAGTCCACGTCGTGTATCTCCTGCGATCTCCTCCGGTTACAATCACAACACCAGCCTCCGCGAATGATTGCCATTGCCATTTCCTCAAGTCTTCTTCCTTTGCATCCTCCAATTCTCCACGGATGCAAACGCATGGTGTGTCACTGTTCCTCTGCAATTGCAATCTGCAAAGTATCCCAACAACTAGATTCCTACGACGACACAGAACTGGGCCTCACACACCATCTCTATCTCCTACTACTGCTGCAAGGGATGCACACGGCGAATGCATGAGCAGGCCAGGTGCATGAATGCATCCACACCATCCATGTCAAGTGCGTACACAGTTCATCGCTCCATCTCTCTCTTGTCTGTTATCCAGCTGAACAATTGTAAGTCATGGCCAATTATGTGGTGCGCTTTCTCATGGATCACCAACTTGGGAGTCTTGGACGCAACAAAACCGGGAAGAGAATTAGACCGGAGCTCCTGCTGTGTCCTACTGTCCTTCACTGAAACTGACTAGGTTGAGATACCACGCAACATTTACGTGGAGAAGTCTAAGGGATTTCTTGATTTGGTTCTGCCACTCCTAAGTGGGGGGACTATCATCTGCAAGGATGACAATTTGATGTACTAATATTTGCTTCATTTCCAGCTGTTCCCAGCTCGGTTCTGCTAATTAAGTGAGCCAGTACTAATCCATATTGCAGCTAGTCAGTGGCGTGCAGGAAGAATCAAACAACAGATTAAGGTCCATTTTTGTGCCAACAGGTACTGCGATTGTATTTCTGAATTTCTATAGCAGGCTTGCTCACAGAAAGTTGTTCGTCGCTTCTCTTTCCTTTGAGAAGGACATGACTGGAGTAAGTAATTAGGCAGTTAAGTCGTCAGAATAGTAAGAATACACTGAAAAGACCATGACTAGCTATGATACATCCAGTACTCTCTGTTTTCTTCGGATTCTCCAATTGATGATTTGTAACATTCATCCTACTTTGTTGCTGCTTGGAACGCTCCATACATGTCAGCACTTATCACTGCTCTGCATGCCTCCAGGGGCAGAGTAATTCAGTTAATTTTGACTTTTTTCCATCAATCATCAAGATGAATATAATGTATATGACTATCACGTGACAGGCTAACAAACGATGTTCAGGGAATATTTTGACTTTGAAGAATTACAACCAACGTACTAATATCTTCGTAAACATTGTGGGGACAAGATTCAGAAACAAAGATGAAATGTCTTCTTCGACGGGCCTAGAGCATAGCAGGCTGGTCCACTTATCGGAAGCATGCTCAGTTACTGACAGGCACCTCCTGAGCCTTGCTGATTTCTGTTCCCTAAACCCCTCAAGCACTGCTGTAATATTGCTCGGATGAAACAGTAACAACCTGCTGAATTGTCTGAATCATTGACATTGTGCAGTGCTCCATTTGTCTGTTGCAGAACAAAAGCTTCATGGAGCCAAGGTTTTTTGGCCCCAAAGTCTTGAGACAGGCAAAGCATCCGATGAGGCATGCAGTGCATCATTTTTTTTACTTTTCTTTTTGACTCGCAAGTATTCAGAGTTTTACAGAACGAAAACGACGTAAGATGTAGTCAGAGTTTCAGACTATGCAATGGTATTGTCGTAATTTATTCGAACTATGGTGGTATTTGGATACATGTAAGCTTTATAAGCCCAAGGGCTCACGCCGGCGAGCTCCACCGCATTCACCACCTCGATCCATGGCTCCATTGTTTCACATGGAAGCTCTGCTTCCGAGCTCTCCCAAGCTCAATTCCATTCTCCACTCCCACATCTACCCGCAGGTCGGCCATGTCTTCCGCGCCCTCGCCAAGTTCAAGTCGCTGCTCCTCGACGTCGTCCGCAAGAAGAGGGCGCCGACGAGAGGCGGCGGCGGCGGCGGCGGCAAGAAGTACGCCATCGGCTACCACTCGAGGTCGGAGAAGAGCAAGAGGAGGATCGCCAGCTTCATGAAGCTGCTGCGCTTCAACTGGGCCGCCGCCGCCGCCGTCACGCCGGCTCGCGCCAAGGATCTTGAGCTGCACTACCACCCGTACTACTACGACTACGACGACTCGACGTGGAACGTGGTGGTTCCGGCCGACGGCGCGGCGGAGGAGCCGCGCGGCGGCGGCGGCGACGACGGGGAGGACTGCGGGTACCTGTGCTGGCTGGAGGAGGAGACGTCGGCTGATGCATTGCCGGCTGCCGGAGAAGGAGACGACGGCGACGGCAATGGTGCGGGGAACGAGATCGACAGGCTCGCGGAGAGGTTCATCGCGAGGTGCCATGCCAAGTTCTTGCTGGAGAAGCAGGAGTCGTACCGGAGGTACCAGGAGATGATGGCCAGGAGCATGTGATTTCGTTTGTCCATGGAGGATTCACTGCACAGCTTGGTTTTGTGAAATAATTCTCTGTAACTTCTGAATTTGATCGACGACATTATGCAAGTACAAATGCAGTGTTAGCAGTGGGCAAGTTCATGTTGCAGCCTGTGCCCTGAATTGAATTTAGAGGGTTGCTTTTCGATCTGGAAGGCATACTTGCGTTAATGGTGGGGTAATGTAAAACTCGAGTTAGGATAGCCCAAGAATTTCTGTCCCGAAAAGGCAACAATTGCGCCGCCGAGCTCACGAGCCCCGAGTGGAACGACAGCCCGGCGGCGGAGCTCAGCAGGTGCGGCGCCGGCGAAGGGTCACATAGCGGCGAGCCGAAGTGGCAGTCGTGCAGCTTAATCTTCTTGGTGTTCATGATATCTTGCAACATTTAACTGAACAAACAACAACCGAATCACCATCAATCCAACGATTTCACAACCAACTCCATTAATTCAATTTACACATAGAACATTACGGTTACGTGAAGAGGCCAGAATTAATGCAAACAGCGAAATTCCCACCAGAAATTAAAACAGAATTAGGATGAGATTTAATTTGGAGGAGGAAAGAGGGATTAACGCGGCGGCGAAGCTTAAATAGGCTCTCGATCGAACGAACGGGAAGCTAGTGGCACATACGATAGATCAATGGGAATGTATTGGGAATCCGCACCGGCCTAGATTCGCAGGGAGGGAGGAGGCGAGGCGTGGCACGCAACAACGGCGAGAATAATTCGACGGCGGTGCATGTCCCCGGATACGCACAAAAGTACAAAACCAATCTCCAGAATCGCAAAACAGCCGACGACGACGACGACCACCATCACACCATGCAGCAGCAGCAGCAGCCGCCGGAGAAGGAGAGGACGCAATGCAATGCATGGCAAAAAGTAAGCATTATTACACACTTTGTTGAGATGAACTTACAACTTGAAGGGCATCACATGTGCAGCAAAGCAAACACCACTGGAAACTTCCTGGTAAAACCAGCCCCAATCTCTCTCTCTGATCTCACCTCAGCTAGATCACTTTCTGTATGCAGGGAAGGATTGGAATAATCTGAAGGAGTCCTGATAATCCCAAATGGAATATGAACTTCTCACAGTGGGGGCCTCAGCAAACAACTGACAAGAATATAAAGATGCAAAGAGATGTATATATGTGTATGTATATAAATCCAACTGCTACATATATATAGCAGAGCATAAATAATCTCGCATGTCAGACAAGGCTAAGGTGACAAATAGCCACTTTGGTGCCCTCACCCTCGCTATCATTTTCTTTGCTTATCTGGTTCTTTTTAGTCCCCAGCTCTAGCTGAACATAATTTGCAAGCTTGAAACATATTACAGTTAGGATCAGAGGGGACATCTCTATGCTCCATAATTTGTGTGTTGCTTTGTCTTTTGATGTCCCAACAAGGGTAGATAACCTGACGAATCATACAAGGTTTCTAGTTTGAATCTTCTTGGACGTGATGTTTATTGGCCAAACGAAGCGGGTAAATTTTAGATCCATAGATAATCAAGTAAACAACTCTCTGTCACCATGAGGTAGACAAAGTAGTCAAAATAGAGCAGTAAGTTCATCAGCAACAAAATAAACTGATCCTCTTTTTTTTTTTGCTTTTTTTTTGGTGCAAACGCACAAGAGCCTTGTACGCTAATATATTAGAAAAGAGAAAAGTTTTGTACAACTGTGACCTACCGTAGCGGTCATGGGGAGTTTAAACGTGGAGAAAAGGGGATCAATGACTAGTTAAGCTAGGCAAAACCAGCCCCAAACAAGCAAAAAGGCAGGAAAAAGAAAAAAAAATAGGACTATGA
Organism: Oryza longistaminata; assembly: GCA_009805545.1. NCBI lineage: Eukaryota > Viridiplantae > Streptophyta > Magnoliopsida > Poales > Poaceae > Oryza > Oryza longistaminata. The sequence continues at coordinate 30,461,638 of CM020181.1, forward strand.
TAAGAAGAACTCCAAGAGGACTCGGCTTCGCTTCCACCTAGATCCTTTATTCTTGCACGATGTGATCAACCACTCTATCCACCTGGGAGATGACCCCATCAAAGAGACGAGTGTTAAAAGATCTGCTACAGACTATGTTTTCTTATGGCGCATGCTAGATCTACATTACTGATATGGCACTAATAATATTACTTCTGGTTCAACTTGACAAATCAGTATGCTACCATAGAATTATAAATACAGAGATACATGAAGTAAAAAACATCTAGCGATTTTGCCAACTTCTAATTCAGATATCATTTCACATCACGACTTTAAAATAAAAAATAAAAAAAATCAGAACGCATGTATTGGGACCAAAGCGGTCGAGTGAGCCACACTTGATGTAAAGAAGAAAATTGTGTGGTGATCAATTAACCATCCATAAAAATTCAAGCACAGCACCTCCGAATAGAATTAGGACAAAACTTAAAATAAGGCCTGGAAACCCTTTTCTTGTTCAAAACTGCCTCAAATATTCAGCCAGCTAACTCCTCTATCTCCCCCTCCCTCCCTCTAACATAAACAACATTTTCTTAATGTTCTAAAGAACATGATGAATAGGACAACAAGCAAAAACATCCAGATGTAAAGATTACAAACATAAACAAGTAAAAATAGGAGAATGGACCTGAAGATAGAAGAGTTGCATATAACAGGTAACAAAGAGGATGAAGGAATCAAATCCTCTTCTAAGGTGATGAGGTAGCTGCCGACGAGTGCACTCCCACCACTTGGGGTGTGGACTGTCGGCTGAGCGAAGATAAGGGCAGTCCGACCTTAGCCAGTAACTTATGCCAAACTTACTTTGTGAAGATGCACTCCAACAAGATATGATTGGTTGTTTCTTGCTCCTGCGCTGTTGCGCACATATAGGGCACATGGAGTGACTATCCATCAGGGTTTCCCAAACCGTCAGGGCCGGGGTTACCACGCCCCGGCGGTAAGCATGGTTACCGCGTAGTAACCGTGGTAACTGTGAAAAACCGTACAAAACCGTGTAAAATTTATCAAAAATTCAATTAGTTTTTAAATTTATTTGAATTTAAGGAGGTTACCGCGGTATTTCCGTACCCCGTGGTAAGCCCGGTAACCGCGGGGCGGTAACGTAAACCCTGCTATCCACCCTGCGACGACGCATTTGATCGGTGATCCAATAACGTTGTCGAAGTGCAAACTAAAGGAAAAGCTTGCACTTCATAGGACCAACACTATGCCATAGGAAGTCATCACATGTTAACACGATAACATCGATGCTTTTTTGTTTCATCTAATTCAATTGTCGTATAAGGCACCATTTTCTTTCTCGTTTGATCCTGTCATCTTTAAAAAAGACTGGCATCCGTAAATTCAAATCTAAGTGATGACTTCTAGGTCCATATCATCTCCATCACTCCTTCTAAGTTGCAATACACATCTACATCGTCAGTCATTTTAGGCCCCCTTTATCAATGCAGATTTTAATCAGATGTTTTTCATTTTATTGTTAGGACTTAGGAGGATGCTGTACTGAAGCAAGATTCTAGTAATCAAAATTTTCAAGGTGTGTTGAATTTACACGTTGGCATTTCACCACCGCTTCACCTGATAACAAGTTCTCCTGAAAAGAAAGAATAGATGGAGATCAGCTTTGACATTCTCAGGGGTATCAGAAATTACATGCACTAGTACAACTGACAGATCAAATAATTTTCTTGAGCAAAGTTGTGCACCGATCCCTAACTAAAAACAAAGTCAAACCATAATAAAATCTTCTAACCATATATTTTTTAGTGTTATGGGGAATCTACCGGGTCCACACATCCCTTCAGAAGAAATACAGGTGTTTGATGAGCATTAATTGGACTACTCTTGTCTTTGGAATATCCCTGATCAGAAACAAGAACGAGAAATCAAGGTCGAAGCTGTCATCCTGAATTCCTGATCCTACCCAACAACAGACACGGACACTGTCAATTGTGAAACTGTCAATCGTAACGTCGATCGATCAAAACTGTATGCACGCACACATATAATCGTTATCTGTATATACAGTATACATGTAGCTGAACTCTGTATGCTCAGGTTGGTCAGGGTTTTACAGGAGTCTGACAAAAGAGGTGATAAAAAATGGGATTCGTCAATTCGATCAACGACAATACTTATGCAGTTGCAGATTTGGACATGCTGGTGTGCCAACGTGGAAAGATTAAGAAATAATCTTATCTGGATAGGTATGTACATATACATATACCTGGCTTTAATTTTCTGGTCTTTTGCTGCGCGCCGGTTGGTGCTTCGTGGGTGGAGGGGGATGGAATTCGCAAGTTCGTCTTCTGAAACCCTGAAGGGGCAGCAGAACATGCTCGCCTCATTGGCTCCTCGAAGGCTCGAACCTTGTTTAATCCCGTGGATTTAGGCCTTGACTCAGCTTCAAAAACGACATGGAAAGCTAAATGCGTTTGTGTCAATCCCTGGCACTGCATCTTGGGCGTAGTTTAATCCCGGGTTTTATCGAAGATTTGGCAAATTGTGAGTACTTAATGATGTTTTGTTGGAGGATTACTTCACCCTGTCTCCAAGTTGTTCCAATCTGTCGGGATGAATGCACTGTACGCGAGGTTTATCTGAACTAGACGCACGCGGCTCGCCGAGTAATTCTTCTTGTGGCTACAGAGGGAAAAAAAAAAACTGCACGGCAGTTGTCAATGTTGCATCCGATTAGTTCGCCCACGCCGCCGGCCGCCGCGCGTAAACGGAAGTGAACTCCGGCCTCCCACGCACCGGCCGCCGCATCCCCCTGTCCTACACAAGCAAAAAAAAAAAAGAAAAAAAAAAGAGAACATATTGTGCCACAGTTGATGCTAATTTCAGATGGGCTGTATTACGTCGCAACTATTCCCAACTATCGAATTCTGCATGGCCCAAACGACCAACGCGAATAGTGATGGGCCAGATACTTCGTGTCTCTGCAGTGCCCACGGCCCACGTAATTGACAAAATTTCTCTTAAAATTAAGAGATGCAAATCGTATAGTAATTATAAACTTGCATATAACTACAACGTAGCTTGTATGTAGCTTACAAAAATTCCTCAGTAACACGCTATTTCCATTAAGCAGATGTCATGGGACCGACTCCTCTCACATGTGTCCACGCTGTGATTTTTTTCTTTCATTGCTTATATGAATCTTAAAGCAAATCTAATAGTTTAAAATTATGTGAAGGTTACATACAAATTATTTTGTAGTTAGATGCAAGTTGCAATGTACCTATACTAAAATTATATTGTATTTATATATGTCAATTTTTTTAAAAAGGGAATTATCGATAAATATATAGCAAAATCGAAGTGGATTGCATCCTCTCCTTCCGGCAATAGGAGAAAAAAACCAGTTAACAGCGGCTTTATTGACATTCTAGAAGGAATTCTCCTCGTTCATCCCCAGCACTTCCCCGTGCAAGTGGGCACGTCAAACTTCCGCACGCGCACGCAGACGCATGCCGCACACAGACACAGGCTGCAGGCTCCAATCCAGCGGCAAAGCGAGCGAGCGATCGAGCACTTTGCATCATCTCATGATCGCATGATCTGCTGATGAGCACATTGATCCGGTACGAGTCCACGTCGTGTATCTCCTGCGATCTCCTCCGGTTACAATCACAACACCAGCCTCCGCGAATGATTGCCATTGCCATTTCCTCAAGTCTTCTTCCTTTGCATCCTCCAATTCTCCACGGATGCAAACGCATGGTGTGTCACTGTTCCTCTGCAATTGCAATCTGCAAAGTATCCCAACAACTAGATTCCTACGACGACACAGAACTGGGCCTCACACACCATCTCTATCTCCTACTACTGCTGCAAGGGATGCACACGGCGAATGCATGAGCAGGCCAGGTGCATGAATGCATCCACACCATCCATGTCAAGTGCGTACACAGTTCATCGCTCCATCTCTCTCTTGTCTGTTATCCAGCTGAACAATTGTAAGTCATGGCCAATTATGTGGTGCGCTTTCTCATGGATCACCAACTTGGGAGTCTTGGACGCAACAAAACCGGGAAGAGAATTAGACCGGAGCTCCTGCTGTGTCCTACTGTCCTTCACTGAAACTGACTAGGTTGAGATACCACGCAACATTTACGTGGAGAAGTCTAAGGGATTTCTTGATTTGGTTCTGCCACTCCTAAGTGGGGGGACTATCATCTGCAAGGATGACAATTTGATGTACTAATATTTGCTTCGTTTCCAGCTGTTCCCAGCTCGGTTCTGATAATTAAGTGAGCCAGTACTAATCCATATTGCAGCTAGTCAGTGGCGTGCAGGAAGAATCAAACAACAGATTAAGGTCCATTTTTGTGCCAACAGGTACTGCGATTGTATTTCTGAATTTCTATAGCAGGCTTGCTCACAGAAAGTTGTTCGTCGCTTCTCTTTCCTTTGAGAAGGACATGACTGGAGTAAGTAATTAGGCAGTTAAGTCGTCAGAATAGTAAGAATACACTGAAAAGACCATGACTAGCTATGATACATCCAGTACTCTCTGTTTTCTTCGGATTCTCCAATTGATGATTTGTAACATTCATCCTACTTTGTTGCTGCTTGGAACGCTCCATACATGTCAGCACTTATCACTGCTCTGCATGCCTCCAGGGGCAGAGTAATTCAGTTAATTTTGACTTTTTTCCATCAATCATCAAGATGAATATAATGTATATGACTATCACGTGACAGGCTAACAAACGATGTTCAGGGAATATTTTGACTTTGAAGAATTACAACCAACGTACTAATATCTTCGTAAACATTGTGGGGACAAGATTCAGAAACAAAGATGAAATGTCTTCTTCGACGGGCCTAGAGCATAGCAGGCTGGTCCACTTATCGGAAGCATGCTCAGTTACTGACAGGCACCTCCTGAGCCTTGCTGATTTCTGTTCCCTAAACCTCTCAAGCACTGCTGTAATATTGCTCGGATGAAACAGTAACAACCTGCTGAATTGTCTGAATCATTGACATTGTTCAGTGCTCCATTTGTCTGTTGCAGAACAAAAGCTTCATGGAGCCAAGGTTTTTTGGCCCCAAAGTCTTGAGACAGGCAAAGCATCCGATGAGGCATGCAGTGCATCATTTTTTTTACTTTTCTTTTTGACTCGCAAGTATTCAGAGTTTTACAGAACGAAAACGACGTAAGATGTAGTCAGAGTTTCAGACTATGCAATGGTATTGTCGCAATTTATTCGAACTATGGTGGTATTTGGATACATGTAAGCTTTATAAGCCCAAGGGCTCACGCCGGCGAGCTCCACCGCATTCACCACCTCGATCCATGGCTCCATTGTTTCACATGGAAGCTCTGCTTCCGAGCTCTCCCAAGCTCAATTCCATTCTCCACTCCCACATCTACCCGCAGGTCGGCCATGTCTTCCGCGCCCTCGCCAAGTTCAAGTCGCTGCTCCTCGACGTCGTCCGCAAGAAGAGGGCGCCGACGAGAGGCGGCGGCGGCGGCGGCGGCAAGAAGTACGCCATCGGCTACCACTCGAGGTCGGAGAAGAGCAAGAGGAGGATCGCCAGCTTCATGAAGCTGCTGCGCTTCAACTGGGCCGCCGCCGCCGCCGTCACGCCGGCTCGCGCCAAGGATCTTGAGCTGCACTACCACCCGTACTACTACGACTACGACGACTCGACGTGGAACGTGGTGGTTCCGGCCGACGGCGCGGCGGAGGAGCCGCGCGGCGGCGGCGGCGACGACGGGGAGGACTGCGGGTACCTGTGCTGGCTGGAGGAGGAGACGTCGGCTGATGCATTGCCGGCTGCCGGAGAAGGAGACGACGGCGACGGCAATGGTGCGGGGAACGAGATCGACAGGCTCGCGGAGAGGTTCATCGCGAGGTGCCATGCCAAGTTCTTGCTGGAGAAGCAGGAGTCGTACCGGAGGTACCAGGAGATGATGGCCCGGAGCATGTGAGTTCCTTTGTCCATGGCTGGCGATCCATGGCACAGCTTGGTTTTGTGAAATAATTCTCTGTAACTTCTGAATTTGATCGACGACATTATGCAAGTACAAATGCAGTGTTAGCAGTGGGCAAGTTCATGTTGCAGCCTGTGCCCTGAATTGGATTTAGAGGGTTGCTTTTCGATCTGGAAGGCATACTTGCGTTAATGGTGGGGTAATGTAAAACTCGAGTTAGGATAGCCCAAGAATTTCTGTCCCGAAAAGGCAACAATTATCAATCAGATTGTAAGTAGTTTGTTACCATCGCAATTCACAAGCAGTGAATTGTTTTTTTTTCAAGAAATCAAGCAGTGAAGTGGCAGACAATGAGAAACTACACACAGAGGAAATCTCGAACCAAAATTCGATCTACAGTGTCCAATACGAATTGTGGCCCAAAGCCAAGACGTACACGACACGACGAAGACAAAGGTCCAATAAATACCTGACTCGGTGGAGGCCCAAAGCCCAACTACTCCATATGAACCAGCCGTTCCCCACGTCTCTCCTTTCTCTCGTCGTTAACCCTCTCGATTCTGCGGCTGGTCGCTTCCCCTTCCGCTTCCCTCCGCCAACCACGAGCTAGGGTTTCGATCTCGCCCCCGCCCGGCCGGCTTCCCCTCCCTTCCTCCACCTCCCTCCTCGCGAAGGCTCGCCATGGAGGGAGCCGGAGCCGCCCGCAAGAGATCCCGGCCGGACACGGCCAACGGAGGCGCCGCCGGAGGGAAGCGCTCGAGAGGTACCCTTCTCTCTCTATCGCCTCATTATCCCCTTCTGCATTTGCTTGTGCGTACTAGACTTTTCGATGTCTTCTGTGCGCTATGCTGCTGGATCTGCAAGCCTCGACGCTCTCCTGGTAGTTTTAGGGTTTGTTCCGCGAGCATCGAGCGAGTGCGCCGGGCTGATGAGCCCCAGTAATAAGATTAGAATAGTCAATCTTGTGCTCGGACTTGCTATAATGAACCGTGATCATGAGTATGCACGTGTTTTCGTGAACAAGGGCTTCGTAACCTAGCAGTTTGTGCTGATTCGGATGGTTTGATGGGCTATTTGAGTTTATTTGTGAGTGAAATTCATTCAAAATACAACAGAATGTTTCTGAGGGGAGTTAGGGAAAGTACCCATGTTAAGTCTGTAGGATTACTCAGATGATTACATAGTCCAGGACAGCCAGTTAGATTGGTGTTTCCCTTCAAGAAGCAAAAGAAAACCGCTTAATAATTTGGAAAGGTAGTTTATAGATAGAACAGGTGAGCCCTTACTGCTTAATTAAAAGGGAATAAAGTACAAGAAATGGTGTATGGTTTGAGCTGTGGGCCTATCTGTAGTAACTAAGGACCATAGTGCTAGCCAGGCCCTATCATATATAGACAAGAAATATGTAGCACTATTGATCGAAACTATCTGCAAAAGCATAGCACCTTGTGGCTCTTATAATCAGAATGGGGCCTGAGGATGCTCCAAATGAGGTTACAAGAAGAAACACCTGGACAAATGATATTTACCATCTGCGTAGCGGTTGTGCAATGTAAATGCGAATGATTTCTGCAGTATAAATCACTGTGAAATATCATCAATATCATATCAAAATTATTGTTTATTCATCACATTCATTGGACACAAATTTTATATGTTTACTTCATTAGAAGATTAACAATGCAACTTCTAACAAGTGAGAAGATGTAACAAAATTTTATGCAACAGAAACGGAGTCATTTCAAACTGGTCTATCAAGCAAATCGAAGCCTTGCACCAAGTTTTTCAGGTTACAATCTTAACCTATCCAAGATAACATCAGAATAGTAGCTTCTAATATTCACTATTTATTACAGTTACTAATTAATTTACCCTTGCAAGTTTTATTTTTATTCAGAAGCTGTACGTCTAACACTATAAATATTGCTCCTTTTCTAAGATAGTGTATAGATTAATAAAATGCATGGGTGCCATAAATTCAGTTTTTGTTTGATTGAATCGTATTTTCAGTAGATCTTGCTTGCCTATTAAATGTCCAATGACTTTTGGATTATTAGATATATAATTTCTAACATGATCAAATGGTTATTATTCTGAGTTATGTTTCTGCATATTGAAAACGGTTATTATTATCATCTGCTCCCAGGACAGCCCCTGGGGAAGTTTGATGTGTAGACCTTGAATGAAATGGAATCCTTGTTTTAATTAAACAGCAACAGCCTTGCAAACTTGATGGTCATTGCCACTGACATGGAGTCTTTTAGGCGATGACTTCCATTTCCAAATGCATTTGTATTTATAAAAATTGCACAGGACAAGCATTGAAATTGATCGTCTTAGTATAAGTTTAAACTAAACATGTTATGCAGTTATGCTGTTTCCAGGTTTAGCTTATGTTATAAGAAAGCTATCCTGCTGCTTATTGGTGAAATAACAAATCTGTGATATAATGGAATGTTGAATTCAAGTTACAGATTCTAACCAACCTACATGTCCTATGCTTCCGAATGCACTGTTTTGTGTCTCATTACAGTTCCACGATTGATTGATTGATTTGGTTCTTCTCTGATTTTAATTTTATTTTTTAGGAAGTTTGTTGGCATTAGTCAATGTCTGACTTTCTATGTAATTATGTATCTCAAGATGCTTTGTGTTTATGCAACTTGGACTGAAGCTACACTGTATTTTTGTCTTTTGGAATGTAGAAGATTAACATGTAATGTTTTGATTTATGCAGCACTATCGGATGCCCTTTTGGGGAGGGTTGTCATTTCTCGCACTTTGTCCCTGGTGGGTATCAAGCAGTAGCAAAAACACTCAATCTAGGCAACCCAGCTGTACCTGCGCCGGCAAGAGCTCCTATGGATCATGCTGCTGGTGGTAATTCTCATCCAGCTTCTTCTGGCAAGACACGCATGTGCACCAAGTATAACACTGCAGAAGGCTGCAAATTTGGTGACAAGTGCCATTTCGCCCATGGTGAGAGGGAACTTGGCAAGCCAGCTTACATGTCTCATGAGAGTGCCATGGCTCCTCCTATGTGTCGATATGGAGGCCGACCTGAACCACCTCCACCAGCCGCTATGGGTCCTCCAGCAGGAAACTTTGGTGCATCTGCTACTGCCAAGATCAGCGTTGATGCTCCGCTTGCTGGTGGCATAATTGGGAAGGTGGAGTCAACACGAAGCAGATATGCCGAGTAACTGGGGTCAAGCTCTCAATACGTGACCATGAATCAGATCCAAACCTGAAGAACATTGAGCTCGAAGGCACATTTCGACCAGATAAAGCAGGCAAGCAACATGGTGGGTGAGCTCATTGCAACAATCAGCGCGAGCACACCAGCCAAGAAACCTGCTGGTTCAGCAGCAGGAGCAGCACCAGCAGGCCGAGGCGGTCCTGGGGCAGGAGCAACTACAAGACCAAGCTGTGCGAGAACTTCGTGAAGGGAACCTGTACGTTCGGCGACCGATGCCACTTCGCTCATGGCGAGAACGAGCAGCGGAAGGGCGCTGCTTGAGAGCCGAAACGCATCTTGGGCGCGGCGCACTAATTCTCCATTGCCTTTTGTGACTATATATATCTCTGCATCTTTAGGTGATTAGCCTGTTGTATTGCGATTTTATATATGGATGTTACGTTTTCGATTCAGCTTTTGATAGATGTCTAAGAAGCAAATAACTTAGTCTTTCTGGGGTGTATGCCGGTGTAGAGCTCCCTCTTTCAGTATCTTCACCCTCACTTTATTCATCTATGGTAGTTTCATCAATTGAGGACAGTGGAGTTCATTTGCACAAAACCGTGACCCTTGAACAACCTTGTTGGACTTGGATGATGCTACGCTTATCTGAACCTATGCCAAAAGATAAACTAGCACGATTGAAAATAGACGTAGTATAACTTGCAAGTAGCCAAAAAATATTCAGGAATCCTGCGGTTTGAGGAAATCGGAATAAAATGCAGCCCCATATTTGATTTCTCCGCTATTTTCTCCCACGGTTTCCACGTCGCGTGTGCATCTGCAACTCATCTCGGCACCACCACCACGCCGCTCTTCTCCTCTCTCTCTCTCTCTCACTCAGGTCCCGCATGGCCGCCGCCGCCGCCGCCGCGGCGCTCATCACCGCCGCCTCCACTCCTTTCCCGCTGGTCTCCTTCCGCAGCCGCCGGGATGGCCACCTGAGCCTTTCGCCTCCTCGCCGCCCCGGCGCCGGGCGCTGCAGGGCCTCGGCGCCGACGTTCCAGGGGGGACCCTCCGCCAGCTACGCCCGCGAGATGGAGCGCCTCTCCGCCAAGGAGTCCCTCCTCCTCGCCGTGAGCTCCTCTCTACCCTCGTCTTCTACTTGGGAATCCGCTAGTTCTGACCTACCCTTGCTCGTACTACCTGGTACACGCAGGAGTATTAATTTCATTTTCCTAGCAAAGTGCCATTTCAACTAGCAACATGATTGATTAGTGTGTACACGGAACAAATATTGATCCATGCATTTACTTATCTCATTCCACTGCCGTGTCTAATTGAAGATGTTTTGAGTAATTCCACAACTTAAAATTTTGCCATCATGCCTTCAGCGTTCAAGCGTAGTGTGTACACGGAACAAGTATTGATCCATGCATTTACTTATCTCATTCCACTGCCGTGTCTAATTGGAGATGTTTTGAGTAATTCCACAACTTGCTAATTTGCCATAATGCCTTCAGCGTTCAAGCGTCGTTGCAGAAGTGCCAACAAGTCGTTGCAGAAGTGCCAACAAGAAAATGACGCATAAGTACCAACAAGTACTTATGAAAAGAAATAAAAAATAACACTTATTAATGAAAACCTCAATTCCACAGACCCAACAATGAGTATATCTGTATATGTATTGAATTGTGCATTCTCAACATTTTAAAGATGAATTGTGCATTCTCAAGTTCTCTAAGATGAGCTGTGCATTCCCATCTTTTCAGAAGAGTTGTGCAATATCAGTTTGTATCAATATTATAGCCAATTGTGAGCTTCAAGTTAATTTCTCAACTAGGATATGTAAAATTGCAAATTTCAGTTCAGAGATGCTGGAGGATTTGAATCCTTGGTTAGTGGAAAGACTACAGACATGCAGAAGATTGACGTCAATGAGCGGATTGTTGGACTTGAGCGTCTAAACCCCACTCCACGGCCCACAACGTAAGTGTCCAGCTCAGAAAATTTATCATGTTCTGCAGATCATTTGTAGTTTGATGACCATGCTTTTGGTTGCATGTCTCGAGGAGAACTTCCATAATTTGTCTGTTTCACTTCACAGATCTCCCTTTCTGGAAGGTCGATGGAACTTTGAATGGTTTGGTGACAGCAGTCCTGGAGCACTTGCGGCCCGTCTTCTGTTTGAGTATGTCCTATTGCTGGATGCAATTGATATTTGCAAATTGAAATTTACATAATGTTCTGAAATTAAGTTGCCAGTTACTTATTTTTCTGATTATGAGTTATGTAGTCTGTATAAAGTTGTCTTATGTTATGATGATCAAAATGCATAATTCCATGATGATCTTTCTCTTAATAACATAAAAATGTAACCACATAACAAATATCCTCTATCTGTAGGAGGTCACCTACAACTGTTGCACACTTTACAGGACTTGATGTCCTGATCAAGGATGGATACTCCAAAATTTCTTCCAACGTGAAGTTCTTAAATACGGTAATTTCAAAAGATGAAGCAGTTTAAATTTAACAATTACACATTTTACAGGACTTATCATAATTTATCAACATGCAGGATTGATATTTTGCACAGACTTTCTTGTTGCATTTATTTGTAGTAGATTACATGGAATATCTTCAATAATCTTGCAAGATTAATTGATATATGTTAACTGGGATTTGTATGTTTCTGCTTTTGGCAAACTCTTTTGTCGCACTCATCCTGTCACAATTAATTAGCAGCCTTTGATGTATGCAGGTACAAAGCAAGTTCCTGCTGACTACTCAGTTGTCTGTGGAGGGTCCTATTAGGATGAAAGAGGAATATGTCGAGGGCCTAATAGAGATCCCTAGGATCAGAGAAGAAACACTGCCTGATCAACTAAAGGTCTCCCTTTCTGGAAGGTCGATGGAACTTTGAATGGTTTGGTGACAGCAGTCCTGGAGCACTTGCGGCCCGTCTTCTGTTTGAGTATGTCCTATTGCTGGATGCAATTGATATTTGCAAATTGAAATTTACATAATGTTCTGAAATTAAGTTGCCAGTTACTTATTTTTCTGATTATGAGTTATGTAGTCTGTATAAAGTTGTCTTATGTTATGATGATCAAAATGCATAATTCCATGATGATCTTTCTCTTAATAACATAAAAATGTAACCACATAACAAATATCCTCTATCTGTAGGAGGTCACCTACAACTGTTGCACACTTTACAGGACTTGATGTCCTGATCAAGGATGGATACTCCAAAATTTCTTCCAACGTGAAGTTCTTAAATACGGTAATTTCAAAAGATGAAGCAGTTTAAATTTAACAATTACACATTTTACAGGACTTATCATAATTTATCAACATGCAGGATTGATATTTTGCACAGACTTTCTTGTTGCATTTATTTGTAGTAGATTACATGGAATATCTTCAATAATCTTGCAAGATTAATTGATATATGTTAACTGGGATTTGTATGTTTCTGCTTTTGGCAAACTCTTTTGTCGCACTCATCCTGTCACAATTAATTAGCAGCCTTTGATGTATGCAGGTACAAAGCAAGTTCCTGCTGACTACTCAGTTGTCTGTGGAGGGTCCTATTAGGATGAAAGAGGAATATGTCGAGGGCCTAATAGAGATCCCTAGGATCAGAGAAGAAACACTGCCTGATCAACTAAAGGGTTTCATTGGACAAACTGCAGGTGCTCTGCAACAACTCCCTGCCCCCATAAGGGATGCTGTTTCAGAGGGGATTAAACTGCCACTTAGTAAGGAGTACACTTCTCATTTCCATCTGCAATATTTCGCTTACGCTAAAAGAGTTATAACTTTACCTTTAGTTTATGTTGTTTCTCATTTATGTTGGACACAGCTTGCCATATTTTCTTAGCTGAAGCTCAGTATAAACAACGGTTTGATATATTTTGTTCTGGTCATGCTGGCATTAGTCAACATGATAACTGCGGAACACACATGGATTAGTTAGTTAGAGTTGATGCCTTGTTTCCTTATTATGGCAGATGGGATGTTCCAGCGCCTATTCATGATTTCTTACTTGGATGAGGAAATACTGGTACGTTTTTATGCACACATCCGGTGAAGACTATGATTGTACGACATTTAGTTTGTACTAGTGTGCATTCAGAGTCAAACAAAATATGATCCATATTCGAAATACATCTCCCTTTGATCTAAAACCCAATTTACACTTAATTAGTAGGCTGCCTTAGCTCTCAACTAATGTACACAAAAGTGTGAAATCAATTGTATAATCCACATTATATCATATATCCTGCACGTTTACATGTCTGGTTTGAATGTGTCCTTTAATATAGGTAGTATAATCATGTCTCCTGAGCATACGATGGATGGTTTTAAGTCTTTAACTGTTTCAGCTATTGTTGATGATAACTCATCATCTTCACAATGTCTTCTCTTTCAGATTATCAGAGATGCATCTGGAGCACCTGATGTCCTAACAAGATTGGAAGGGCCACAGCCAAATTCAATCGATGGCACATCAGACGCAGTGCTGTCAGAATATGAAAGCTAGTGTTAATTGGGGGCACTAATTAGAACGTCGTGATTAGTTTTTTTGTTTTTTGTTCTTCTGTTCAGCCACTTTTCACGCTTGCACATACATAATAACTGTAGTGCGTAACAGCATCTACTTGAATGGATAACTTACCTCCTTTCTTGTGAGCAGAGTACATACTGATACTGCTCTTCAGGATTTGTTATGGCTGTCAGCTCATGGAATAAGATGAATATCTCGACATAAACATTGGACTGGCAAACCACTTTGAGCTGGCCTCCTCCCAGATAGGAACAGGCAAACAAATCTGTTTCTGATTTCCAATAGCACAAACTAAAGCCTGCTCTGCTCGTATCAGCAGTTGCAGGCTTGCAGCATCAGTGGGGTCTACAGCAACCACTCCACACTTCAATGACGCAAACATTTGAAACAGCCAACTGTTAATGAGATCGATTTACAAGCATAGAGGGTTCTTTCTTTTTAGTTAAGGGCAAATGTTCTACAGAGATCACTGGGTAATTCTCCAAGAAATGATGTTTAATTTCTAATAATGAGAAACCATTAGGCTTCTCCACATTGCATTGCAGGTCCTAATTTTGGTTCTATACTTCTATGCACGACAGGTTAGCCCCAGACACTTTATCAGAAAATTTCTGCCGTGTCAGACAAAAGCTGGAAGCTACTAAAACCCATCTAAATAAACGACGAAATGGGTGTTTCTATTCCATTTTCACTTTATCAGTTATGTAGTGTATTTTAAAGAGTCTTCAAAAGACAAAATGCAAAGAAACTGAAGAAGATAATATTTGACGCTTCATCAACGCAAACAAGGATAATAGGAGATCTCCATTATATATTAATCAAATCTAAAATCATGTCAGGAAAGGCGAAATCATCTAAACGCGAGGGATCCGGATCAATGATCTGGAGAATTCAAGGCTATGAACTCCAATGCATGGATCACCTGATCGGATTCATGAGAAACCAACAGCATCCATGTCGATGCAAGAGCCACTCTGTAGCCACTGTAAGAACATGTCGTTCCTGTCGTCTTCCCCGAGCGCGTGCAGTAATCCTCCCGACGCCTCCGCCACCGCCTCGGCCTCCTCCACCTTTATTTCCGCCTTGATCGTCGCCGCCGCCGCCGCCGCGCCGGCGCCGTCGGCGACAAAGCCACCCTCGTCGCCAGCGGTGTCGCACGGGTCCGGCTGCGACGACGCCGCATATGGACTCTACTTTTTCTTTTTCTCCGATTAATGTGAGAATTTTAGGTGATAAGAGCGAACGTGGAGGTTCCTTTTTATTCTGAATTTTAGTTAGTTTTAAATTCTTGTATGGACCGTATACTCTACTTCTAATATTACTTATTTTTTAATTCCGAATTTCTATTTTTTTCTTAATTGTATTTCTATATGGACTATATACTGTACTTCTAATATTCCTTATTTTTAATTCCGAATTTCTATTATTTCCTAATTGTTTTTCTATATGGACTCTATACTCTACTCTAATATTACTTATTTTTAATTCTAAATTTCAGTCATTTCCTAATTGTATTTTTATATGGACTCTAGTCTCCTCTTCTAATATTTCTTATTTTTTAATTTAGAATTTCTCCTATTTCTAAATTGTATTTCTATATGGAATCTAGTTTCCTCTTCCAATATTCCTTATTTTTTAATTCCGAATTTCAACTATTTCTAAATTGTATTTCTATATGGACTCTGTTTTTCTTTGTCTTCGATTAATATTAGAATTTCTAGGCCGTGAGAGCAAACGTGGATGCTCTTTTTCTATTCCTTTAATAAGTTAATAGATAGTTATTGAAAAAATTTAGAAAAGGTTGACAAGATAAATTAACATGGACATACCGCTCCACAAATATACATATTCAAACTCAACACCTACAAGTTATAACAAAATACAAGTTAAACTTAAACTTATACGTACCATCATAGTCATATTCGATATTTTTTATAGACGAATTTTGCTACAGGACATTGCGACTTCGCGGTTTTAGCTGTATGACACTGCGTGAAGTGACTTTTGGGGAAGACACTATCAAAAGTTGGATATTTGCTGGTGGACACCGCGCTCATTAAAACAATAATTTCTGGTTGAACAGAGAAAGAAATCACATGAAATATCAAAAATGCCCTTTGGCCCACATGTCAGCTTTCCCATCTCTCTTTCCGGTTTGGGATCATGCAGGAGTCGATCTTGCAAGCGGCGCGCGGAGGTGTGGTGCTCGGCGCGGCATTCTTCGGAGCTCGTGGAGGAGCTTGCGGCGGCAGTGACGATTCCGTGTGGAGGAATCGGCGCTGGACTTCGATGATGGCGGCATCCGGTGGAGGAGTCGACACTGAGGGCTTCGGAGGCGACAGCGTTCCCAGGCGACTCCTGAGGTTGGCGGCGTGGTGACATAGAGCCGGTTGTGCGCGCGAGGTCACCCGCCACAGCCACAGCCGGTATCATCAACAGCAACGCAGGTGAATCGAGGCAATGGTGACTTGGGAAGGGCTGTCCAGTGACACAGTACTGCGCCACCTCCATCTTCGCCGCGTGCGCTCTGCCCGCTGGTTGCCCGCCGCTCGCGGGTCCTATGGCTTGCCGGAGAAGAGAGAAAGGAGAGAGAGGAAGGAAGAAGAGAAGAGAGGAAGAGGAGCAATTTGGTCACACCGTGTAAAAATGTGGGTCCCCTCTCGTCTTGTCAGCACAAAAATACTAATTTAGTGGATGCAGTGTCCTGTGGCAAATAACCATATTTACATAGTGTATTCCCCAAAAATCATTTTGTGCGGTGTCCTATAGTTAAAACCATGAAATCGAGATGTCCCATAGCAAAATTTATCTTTTTTATAACTTATATAAGTCGAATTTAAACTTGTATGTTTATTGAGTAATACTTTTCATATAATCTATTTTATCATTTTTATTTTAAAGTGATATTCCCTACTATGATATCTTTACTTCTATGATTGATTCTACATCTTGCATTGTGTCATTGTGTGATGTGTATAAATATATATTTATATGTTAGCAATCTCTTTTCCAAAAAAAAAAAAAATCTACGTACACGCGCATGTATAGATGATCCATCTCTTTGTTTCCGTCACTAGTTTCCTCGTAATATATTTCGCACAATTATGATCCGGCGCGCCGCGTGAGAGGGGAGCAGGTGAGGGCGCCGGCCGAGGCTAATTGGCTCGAACAGTACCCGCGTACGGCGTACCACGGTGACGCAAGCCGCCCGCGGAGCCATATTGCGACGCCCCACCTGCAGACCTGCAGACGCTTTTGGTGTGAGCGATCAGCTGGAGACCTCCAGTGCAGCAGCCGCGATGCAACCTGCCGCGCTTGGTGCCGATTCGAGGGCGCGCGCACTTGGCGACGGTGGGCGAGCGAGCGGAGACGGGTCGTGGTGACGCCCGCGCGCTCGTGCGCGCATGGACAGCAACCCGCTCACGCCCGTGTGGGCTAGCTATGCATGCTGTACTGCCCTGCCCTGCGGCTACCACGACGTGAGGGCGTGAGGCGGTGGTTGGTTGCAGACTTGCAGTCCTCCGCGGCCCAAAACTCGTGTTCTCTCGGGGTATCCGATCATGTGCACCACACAGCTAGCGCGAGCAATACTACACTAGACAAGCTGGTGAATCTTCTTGTAGTGGAAACGAACCGGACCATAACTTGCACACAATGTGATTTTGTTTTAATCTAAACATATATGACTACTTCACCTATTGTAACGCACGGATATTTATACTAGTACGAGTAAAAAGAGTAATAAAAGGGTCTTATATGGTCTTATGATCGAACTGGTGGTGCGGCCAGTCGTTCTTAATCCGATCCAATAACATATAGGCTTAAATTAAGATCGTTTCTTATATGGATATATATCCAACATGGAGTTTATATATATTCGATCTACTCTCCAAGACAACGTACACTTTCGAAACAGGACGACTCGACGACAGCGGAACAGTGCAAGCCCTCCTAAATCCATCCATCAACCTGCCCGAGTGCTGGTATATAGAGAGCTGATCTTTCCACGCTATAGTCGTTGTTAGAGATATACTCTCATAGGAGTAGATTAATTTGGTCTCCCATATGTTCTTTTATACAGGATATATATACTACAGTCCTCTGATATATATATATCCAGGTGAAGCAATTATTAGGGATTGCGATATATCATCGAGAACAACCGAAGCTGCAGGTACGTATGTGTGTGCGTGTTAAAATCTGTGACGTGGATTTTCTAAAGCTATACATAGAGAGACTTATATTAGTGTGCTTATATACTCCAACCTAGCTTATTGATCCATGGTCGCAGGAGAACACAAAAGAAAGATAGAGCCAACTTCTTTATGAAAACAACGGTTATCAACGATGCCGCTACTCGTAGGAGATCAATAAAGAAAAAGAAATTCTTCGTGGGAACAAAAATATTGACTTTTTGCCGCCGCGATGAGTATGGTATTACCGACATGCCTAGGCAAGTTATGATCAAACAAACATATTTGTTCCGTGAACTGAAGCTACGCTTTGCTGGAAGAAGAATTGATAATGAGATGAAAATCTTACATGAACAAGGGATGTACGATTGGGAAGAATATAATGAACATAAAGCAAATATCGAAGTGTCGATTGCTGCTATTCGAAATGCTTTGAACAAGTATCGGGAACGGCGGATTAAAGCCAGGGTTTTTTATCTAGTTCCCCACCTTACTGAAATTTCATACTTTGTGCGTAGCCATTTGAAAACTATATATGCCACGAGAAGAAGCCCTAAAGAAGATCATGCTTGATCGTCAGAGGAGTGAAGCTTGTGAGCGTGCAAAGATGGAAAGTATTTCTTCATCCAAGAAGTACATTGGAACGCATACAACCACCCATACGGCGTTAGTCTATCTCTTTGTGCTAATGTTAGCCTATATGATAGTGTATCTATGATTCTGTAACCACGCCAGTCAATAAGATCCAAATGTTCCTATGATCTTCTCCCTCTTCTGGAATGTTTATTTTCATGCTTAGATCGAGTACATATGCGTGATATATATATATATATATGCATGACTTGTCAGAACTTGTGCGTGGCGCGCCGCGCGCGCCCATTGCCGACGACGAGGCGGGGGACTGGGACTTCATGGCGTGGTGCTTCATGCCGAGGGGAGTGGCGCCGTCTCAGCGGCTCGCCTCTGGAGAGAGATGCAAGAAGGGAGAAACGGAAATGGCGATCGGTGCATGTGAGATAAGGCAAACCTTGGGGATTTTTAGCCGTTGCGACGCCCCACCACATGTACCCGACACTTTTGGTGTGAGCGAGCTGCAACCTAGCTACCGCGCTCGGCGCGACGGCGCCGATCCGAGGGCGCGCACACTCGGCGACCGTGAGCGAGTGAGACGGGTCGCGGACTCGCGGTGACGCCCGCGCGCTCGTGCATATGGATGGAGAGGAGACGAGAAAAGCAACCCGCTTACGCCCGTGTGGGCTGCATGCCCTGCCCTGCAGCTAGCACGACGTGAGGCGGTGGTTGGTTGCAGACTTGCAGTCCCCCGCGGCGGCCCAAAGCTCGTGTTCTTCCCTCGGGGTATCCGATCATGTGCACCACACAGCTAGCGCTAGCAATACTACACTAGCTAGACAAGCTGGTGAATCTTCTCAGGAAAAAAGAAGAAGAAAATAGTGCAGAATCGTTTCGTTCGGAGTAGGTACGAGTAATCTCAGCACTCAGAGAGCCTCGATCAAGCCGAGAACACACAACACCTCACGAAAGGCCCGGGGTGCACTAGGACAGTAGGACTCTACACATGCGTCATGCATGGTCGGGAATACGAATACTGAGGATCAGGACACGCACGGCGACGTACGACTACCGGAGGAAATGACGACCGGCTGTTCGACCGCGGGCAAGACGGTCTTCGGCGCTGTGCATGTAGGTCGAGCCACGGCACGTACGTTCGCAAAAGGTTCGTAAGCCGGGGGTCCGTCACCACATATAGGCGTTGTTCGACGCGCGCAAGGGGCGTATTGTGATCGATATATATGAGCGTGAGTGAACGTGGACAACAGCGAGTCGTCGGCAAGGGCTGGTCCGGCCTGTGCCCGCGCGCGTCATGATGATCGATCAAACATGAGATTAATCGTAACTCATCTCTCTCTGTATCTGTTGGAATGTTCATTTGTTGCTTGATCTTCCGTTCAGATAAGATTTGCCTTTGTTATTTATACTAATTAAAGTTTAGATTTAATTTTCTTGATTCTCGTTGTACTTGTCCTTTGACGTGGCATGTGGCCAGCGTATGTGTACACCGAGACAATAGTGCTCTATCCATAGTTTTGAAGGACATAAAGTGAACTTGTGAATTTATGCCTGCCGATGTCTGTTCCGATGGGCCAAACGTGCGGATGCGGCCCATCAGCGTGGCCAGAGAGCTGAGCTGCCGATATACGCGCCGTACGTGAAGCCACCACCTCCCTGATCAACCACGACGCCGGGTTGAGCACTTATTTGCCGAAACACGTTGACGTCGGCGAACATGGACGAGTTCCGATCCTCTACGACTGAGGTGATATGCATGCAGCCATGCAGGGCGGGGCGCGTCATGCATACGTTGTGTGTGCCGCACGTCACGTCGATCTCGTGGAAGTAGAAGCGGAGGCTTTTGCCGGGAGCCGGAGCAGGAAGGGCCGGAAACAAGCA
This sequence comes from Oryza longistaminata, assembly GCA_009805545.1. Lineage (NCBI taxonomy): Eukaryota > Viridiplantae > Streptophyta > Magnoliopsida > Poales > Poaceae > Oryza > Oryza longistaminata. The sequence continues at coordinate 30,482,046 of CM020181.1, forward strand.
GAGAATGAGTACAGCTTTGGATCGTGATCGGACGGACGCCAGACGCAGCAAGACGAGGGGCCGAAACGACCGTTGGATGACGATCCGAGGGCCACTGAGACGAGCAACCAGAAGGCAGCAAAACCAGCTGCTTAATTCCCCGCACGCCTCTGAGGCTCTGACGGATGGGTCGGCACACCGCAATGGCCGCAACAGCGAAAACGTAATGAAGAAGCGGATTTCCAACAGGTTTGAAGATTTAAGATTGAGCCCCCAGAATTACAAGGTACGGCAGTACTATAGAGTGGAATTTAAACGCCTTAAGCTTCCTATTTGTTCTCAAACTTTGTTTAGGGTTGTCATTGTGGGTGCACTGCTAGAATTGATCGGACACCGGGACTGGTTTGGCCCAAATATCAGTCCTCCAAACAGGCCTTCAATAAACACATGATCCGGTGTGATAGTAAACGGATCAGCACAAGCATCCTTGTTATCTCATTTTCAAACCCAGAAGAAGCCACCGTCTTCCTAATCTAAATCTTGATAGTCGTTGCAACGACCTGAATAGCACCTCAATATCATGATTTAAATTTTTGTAGAACAAATTTTAACTTGGGTTGTTTGAGAGACTAAGTTCAAATTTGAAAAGACTACATATACCCTTCTCAATTTTTTTTGAGCAAATATAATAGTAGACTATAAGCCGGCTAAATGCTGAGATGGAGGAGAGAAGAGAGGAGAGAAAGGAGAAGCGGGCTCTAAACTTACAGCCGGCTAAATTCTATATACTACGTGCCCTCATTAAAATGACTTTATATCCCACTAAAAAAAATGACTTCATATTCGGGGTCAACAAACCAAAAGGGAAGCGTTGAATCTTGATGTGTTCAGTAAAAAAAAATGGCTAAAGGTTTCATCGTGGCAAGTTATATATGCGATCGATACAGTACAGCTTTGCCAGCTCTCGATCCAACTAATTACTCAGGAACAAGTTATACACATACACACCCCATTCCTCCGTCGTGCGGTGAATTCGATCAAGATGCAAGAGCAGCAGCAGCAGGACATCAAGAACGTCTTCTGCATGGAGGGTGGCCAGGGCGAGTCCAGTTACATCAACAACAGCCAATCTCAGGTAATCAACAAATTAAGCTAGACTAATTACCTAATTGATACAAGCATTACTGTATGCAATTAGACTAAGTACCTAGTAAGATTGCTACGCCTGATCGAGCAAATTAAAACTGCCGGTGCAGTCCCGAAACCTGAGAATGATGCTGTACGCCCTTGAGGAGACGCTGGACAAGATCCAGCTCCCTCGTCACCGGCCGGGGAACAGGCCGCTACTGACGGCCGCCGACCTGGGATGCTCGTGCGGCCACAATACGCTCCTCATCGCGGACGTGATCGTCGACCACATGACCAACAAATCCTTCGGCAGCAAGGACGACGACGGCCTGGAATTCTGCTTCTACTTTTCCGACCTCCCGAGCAACGACTTCAACACCCTATTTCACCTCCTCCCACAGCAAGCTGCTGCCGCGGGCAGTGATGGGCGGCAGAGCCGGCGCTACTTCGCCGCCGCCGTACCTGGCTCGTTCTATGATCGCCTGTTCCCCGAGCGATCCATCAACGTGTTCACCTCCACCTTATCCTTGCACTGGCTCTCACAGGTACGTACGCTGTATAATTAATACTAGACGGGTTCTAATTTGGTGTAAATACTTAACAACAGTGATTTGTGTATATAGCATTGAATTAAGGGTAGTCTGATGGTGTCTTTTAGAGTTCTGGTTTGGTCTATAGGAAAAACGTGCTTAGAGGTGCGTGTGTACCAACTTTTGGATGAATTTATACGAAAGACATAAGGGCCATCTCTAGTGTTAATATATTTATCAACATCAACACCAAGCGAAGTGAAAACAAACAACGAATTATAGTGCCGAATGAGTCTCATAAAATGATTAGAACAACTAGAACCATCAAAACGCATGAGTTCTCTCAAAGGATGAGGCCAATATTTGAAAACAGGTAGCGAAATATGTCCTCGGTGACAACACTTATTGTAAACAATAGGCTCTCCAGGATGGGACTTGTTCTGGTGTGTCCTTTCATAGTACCAAAAGACAACACAACAACTAGGACATCAGTAATCTCAGTACCTCCATAGTAAGATCGAGCGGCCAGAATAAGAAGCTATACACAAGCAAAAGAAAGACCACAATAAGAAAATGTAAAAAGAATCTAAGTAATAAATAAAAAATCCTTAAAAAAGAGAGAAAAAGAAGTACCTTTAAGAAAACCAGCATGTTCTTTAGAAAAATAACGGACGAATAAATAGATATACCTGAAGAGTTAACTGAAAAAATATGCCCTAAAAACAAAATAATTATAGTCACATCAATAGTTAAATAAACAACATATTGAAACTTGAAGGAAAGATAAAAGAATATACCTAGGTTACGATGAAGCTGGCAGTTATTAGCCAAACGCCTTTTTAACCGGTTAGAAAATGCCTCCACGCGAGAAATACGCAGGAAACCACTTGCTAAAAAAAGGGTAGGTGAAAAAAAAACTATCGAACGGACAAATAAAATAAGATTAAGGAGGGAAAAATAACTAACCACACGCAAGAGGAGGACAATAACGTATAGATTCATCTGAAAGCCGCTGACGAGTTAGGAATGGAACCAACGGAACGATGCTCGAAAGGGGATTCTAAAAGGAAAAAAAAAAGGTTTTACACAACCGAAAAATTACATGCAAACTTTAAGAAATTAAAGAAAAGTAAAAGGAATAGGCAACAAGCCTAAATCGTGAGCAAGAAAACCAAAACGAGAACGGGGTCTTATTGCCACATGGCGTGACCTAGCAACCGAAGATGAAGACATAACGAAAATGAACAGAGTAACAACAAGACCGAAGAAGACACAACCACACAACGAAGCTCAACCTGCAACGGACACAGTAACCATCAGTTTGAGCCATGAAGAATTAGGAGAGCAAGCCACAAAGGAAATTTAGAAACAAAAAACACCAACCAAAACTGATGGAAGAAAACACAAGCTAGCACATGCGGAAGAACTTACAGGAGATGTAATTTGCAATTATGAAGAGGCAACGGGAGGATCAAACTGTCAGGCTTAAATATATAGCTGAAAAAATGACAAAACGTGGGAAAAAGTGAAATGGCTGGCATAAATTAAATGAACCATTGTGAACACTATGGTGCCCTTCCCTCCATAATAATATGCTATTATATCGTATGTCGTGTCAAATTAGTTGTGTATATGGTAATTATCAAGTGCAAACAGTACAATATATGGATGGCATGGGGGCAGCACTTGCACACCACATGTTGGCACGAGCAAAGCAGTAGTTAGTGCATGGACTACAGATTGTGGCTGCATGGCAGCATGCACGGTACACATGCAAGCACAAAGCGTGCACAAACAGCTAGAAGTCAGGAACTCAGGATATGAACCGGCTAGCAAAATCAAAAGGAAAGTGAAAAAGTACTATGACCGGCACGTACACGTACTAATCCACGCTGAAAACTTGTATACACCGGATACGAAACTTCAGCCGGGAACCAGCCCGGTCACACTAGAAAAAATAAATTACAACAAAAAAAACAAGCCACGCGGCAAACAACGGAAATGCCAGAAAAAAACTCAAAAAACCAGAAAAATCGAAACCTGACGGGTGACTACTAGGTTAGTATACAGTTTGGATTTTTTTTTTATGGCACATCAAATTAATCGCAATTAATCCTCCATTTTGTGTTGATCTAAAGGCTAACTAGCACATCTTCTCAACGATTTTTGCCTGGAGATAAATATGTTGTTCATCTTTTCAGTAGAATTTGATTTGTATACAATTTTTTTGCTTCAGTTTCCAATCAGTGGCGAACGTAGGATTCTGAGTAGGGTTGGTATCAAAGTGAGCTACTCGACTGGTAAAATTCAGGTTTTGACTCGAGCAGTTAATGATCGAGTAGGGTCAATAAGTTCAATCTTTCGATCCTTTGCATAGTAAGCTACCTTGAGCTAATTTGTGAGTTACTCGTCTAGCTCATTTAGCTTGTGACATGTTGAAATTAAAAGTCTACTGTCCACATGCTAGTGTCACCTACTTCCTCCGTTTCACAATGTAAGTCACTTTAGTATTTTTCGCATTCATATTGATGTTAATGAATCTAGATAGATCAATATAAATGTGGGAAATACTAGAATGGCTTACATTCTGAAACGGAGGGAGTATGACACAACAAGCTCACAAACCGCTTATTATAGTGCAACCTTATATTGTCATGATACATAGCAAGTCAGCCATAATTCCCATTACATAGGCCTATAAAACATATCAAATGTAAATTTAAAGGGACTATCTATCTAACGTTCTATAAAAATTCCCCCCAAAATTTTAATATGTAAATACAATACAATGTAACTCACATGTAAGCAAACATGTAACTAGGATATAAGTGGTACGTAAAATACAAAATAAGTTGCACTAGCTCAGTAGGGAGACGCACGCAGGAGCTGCTGGTGGTTGCGAGTTCGATCGACGCCCACCTCACGCAATACGCTTTGGTTTTTACCCCATCCAACGTTCACGGATCTTGAAGCCCATCGGATATGGCCAACAATTTGACATTAATTTTCTCCCAAAATTTATGTCAAATTACAAATAGCAAATCCCAAAATTAAAATCATGTATTGTGTCGTAGCAAGTTTAATGGTTTTAGTGAATCTACTCGAATTTCTTAGCAAACTGAGCTGGGCTTAATTTTTAATTCGTTATGTTAACGAGTTGAGCAAGTTGGCTCATTGACTTAACTAATTTTTGGCAGTCGAGCTATGGGTTCGAGTTAGCTCGTTAACCACCCTTAAATATAAGGAACTAAGTGAAGAAGTTTAAATGGTTTAATTATTACACACACAGGTGCCGGAGGGAGTCGCCGACAAGCGATCGCCGGCATACAACAAAGGTAAGGTGTTCGTGCATGGTGCCTCTAAGGAGACAGGCGCGGCATACTGGCGACAGTTCCGGTCTGACATGGTGCACTTTCTACACTGTCGCGCTGCCGAATTGAAGCCTGGTGGTGCCATTTTCATCGTCAGCCTTGGTCGCCTGTCATCCACCTGCGGCCCCACGGAGCAAGGCTACATCTATGAAGTGTATGGCAGCATGTTCGAGGACTCAGCATGGAGAGGAGGGGAGGAATCCGGCCGATCGAGCATCCGTGTCACCGTGTGGGCTATGCATGCATGCTGTGCTAGCTGTGCTGTGCTGCGTCGCGGTTAGTACGACGTGACGTGGTGGTTGGTTGGTTGGTGGAGTTCCCCCCGCGGCCGAAACTCGTACGTGTTCGCTCGGGGTAATCCGATACGCAGTACTAGGCTACTAGCACAAGCCGGTGAATCTTCTCAGGAAAATGCGAGAGAATCTTCCCAGCATTCGATCGGCAGGCCGTCCTGCCGGCCCACGAGTTTGTTGAGCCTTCGTCTCATCCATCTGCTAGAACTCTGCAGATTCCACTACGTACGTACGCTACGTGATACGCGTCGTTAATCTTTGATTTGATGGACGCTACCGCGCGAACGGCATTGAAAAATGTTCATAGAATGGCCACGTAGACGAATGGGTTACATTTGTTTCATTTTCTCCCGTAGCATTGTAGCAATCGAGGCGCGGAGATGATATGATGCCCACAGCAATTGAGACGCTGAGAATATGTATGCCGAGTTTCGAGTTTAGTTCCGAACTATTTCTTCAAACTTTTAAATTTTTCATAACATCAAAACTTTTCTACACATGAATTTTCAACTTTTTCGTCACATCGTTCTAATTTCAATCAAAATTTTAATTTTAACGTGAACTAAACACATCCATAGACGCACTTTTTTCCCGAACAATCACGCTGAACCCATGAGAGCAGGTACAATATCAGGCTATAAGCCAGCTGCAAATATATTTTAAGAAGATAAATAAGGAGAGAAGGGTAGCAGGCTACAGAAAAAGGAATAGAAAAAGGAGCCTCCACGTTCGCTCTCATGGCCTAGAAATTCTCACATTAATCGGAGAAAAAGAAAAAGAAAAAGCAGAGTCCATATAGAAATACAATTTAGAAATAGCTAAAATTCGGAATTAAAAAATAAGGAATATTAGAAGAGGTGACTAGAGTCCATATAGAAATACAATTTAGAAATAGCTAAAATTCGGAATTAAAAAATAAGGAATATTAGAAGAGGAGACTAGAGTCCATATAGAAATACAATTAGGAAATAACTGAAATTCGGAATTAAAAATAAGGAATATTAGAAGTAGAGTATAGAGTCCATATAGGAATTTAGAACTAACTAAAGTTTGGAATAAACATAATAAAATTAAAAGTAGATTTTAGAGTCTGTATAAAAATACAATTTACAAATAACTAAAATTCTAAATTAAGAAAAACATGGGAATAAGAGTTTAAAGTTAATATAGAAATACAATTTAGAAGTAATTGAAATTCGAAATTAGAAATACAATTTACAGAAAATTCGGAATTAAAAGAAAAAAATATTAAAATACGAGTCTAGAGTCCATATAGGAATATATATAATTTACAAATTACTAAAATTTGATATTAAAAATAATTAATAACTAACACGTATATAAAATACAATATGAATAGTACACATTAGTAGTTTTGTAAAGTTATTGCAAAATTCAAGATTATGTTGTCATTTTAATATATTTAAATAAAATATATATGATATTATATGAAAGAAAATATAATAATGCTAGCCGCGCAATCTGCGCGGGCCACCATAATAGTTATTAATAAAGTTCCATTACGGATACAATAGAGCAAGAACACCCTCGCACGCTGTCTTTTGTCACCACAAGGAACAACCGCCGGCATGTCGCCATTGTCTTGAGAACAAATATCTATGCCATTGTCTGCGCACGGCGTTGCCGGAACTGGCACCCCTCTCGTCGGATCCGGTGCTCCCCAAGTCTAGATCTGGTCTCTCCGGATAGAGAGGGTGGATCCCCTGCGCGGTGGCACCCGACGACGGCGACTGCAGCAGAGTGATGGCATGTGGTGAATCTTTGGAGGAGTGGCAGCAGCGGGAGGCCACGGGTGGTGTCGGGAGGCCGATGCGAGCGCTGACAGGGAGGCCGTCCTGGCCAACGGCGCAAGTAGTCGTCGCGCAATAGTAGAGAGGCCAACGTAGCGGCAGCGGAGGCGGCAAGGAGGCCAGTGACGGTGGGTGTACCAAAGAGGGACACGGGGCTGGCTTGTGGGGGCATCGGTGCAACAAGGTCCATGCTTTGATGGAGGATGGCCGGTGGTGGAGCATTGAAGCGATTGCTGCGGATAAATGGGGTGGGGCGATAGGTGTAAACCTAGCCCGGCTTTGTCGAGCCAACAATGATGATATTTCAGGCGTCGTTTTCTCTTGTGGGGACGTTGTCGAGTCATCCTTCACCCTCTAGTGGGGTTGTCGGGTCACCTTGTCTGGTTTCTCATTGAGGCCTCGATAGACAGTGGCGCCGCCGGTACTCATCGTCGCTCCTCTCTCTGGAGATGTCGTCTAGGAGGGCCCCTTGCCAAACTTCTCTCAAACTGCTTGTGCGTGCTCTGTCTAGATGTTTTGTCCTCTTGCGGTAATGTCCTAGCTAATGCAAGTTGGCCATTTTGTTAGGTCTTGTGGCGGAGAGCTGTTCCATTTTTCTCTCTCATCCTCTCCCCTTTCAATCTCAAATGCGTTGATAGAGTTGAGTGAATTGCTCGGCTATTAGGGTTTGGTTTTAGACGGTCCGGGCCGTGTAGCCTCTTTGTTGGTTTAGTGATAGTCGGTCTGGTGCAATTCTTCTCCTAAGTTTTGTGTAGGTGTTGTTGACGTGTGGTGGTGTGTTTTTTTTTTGTTTGTAGCTACTGTCTTCCAAGCATCTTATAATCTTTTTTCCTGCACTATTCAATGAATCAACCCACTATCTGGTGCTGTTTGTTAAAAAAAATTGCCCTTGGAATGTTTATTCCCACTGCATTAGGCATTTATTGCCATGAACAACTAAGCCTCGAAACCAGGTTCCTTTCATCTAGTTTACCGGATTATTGAGTGGATTATGCTACATGCATCGTAAAATTTTTACTTGCTTTTACTTCGACTACTTGCCTTAAGCTATTTCTTAAGTTTATTTTTTTAAAAAAAATATTTAATTTACATTTACTACAAAATAGATGATGTATCATTCGTTTTAGCAATGCTACACGTACTAAATTTTTCTTACTAAACTTTTACTAACAATCATCTCAACCGTCTAATTTAAGTATATGGAAGTTATAAAAAAACCTAGATACACTCATATTATGACACATCAGTGTTAGTAATAAGAATCTAATAAGAAAAAGTTAGTACGTATAGCCTTTTCCCATTCGTTTTTTTATAATGAATACAACTTTTGCTCTTTGCTTCCAAGAAGTTACAACCATTTATTACACACTTCACTCAACTGATAAAAACCAGGGGTCCAAAAATTAAGTATACAGAATCTAATAAACACCAGCACTTGAGGATAAAATATTTATTCAAATACGTTTGTAAATCTGCTTCCAAATTGGAAATATCTATATGACCGTTGACTCTAAGTTTCCACATGTAATATGTATTAGTTTCTTTTCTTCTTCACATTCTTGCCAATAACTGGAGACAATACATTACCTTGAAAACTATATGTAAATAATATTTGGTTGGGGATTTATCAAACACCACATATTTCTACTATGACATAGAGCCTAATATAAAATTGATATTCCAACTAAAATAAGTTTCTTGGTGTTTGAATCAACGCCTATAATTAAGTCAATTCCCATAGATGTGAGACTCCCATAGATGTGAGAAATGCTATTTGGAGTTCGTAAGCCAAAATAGATATTTATTGCTCTCAAAGGAAATTTATAATATAATGACACAAAAAGTAGTCTATGAATAGTCTTATTCGGGTGGTACTAGCACCCTGCCATTATACGTGCACTTGAGCGCCCATTAATTGTCCCCCGTTTTTTTTTTTTTTTTTTTTTTTTTTTTTTTTGCGAGAGGAGGTGCAGGCCAGAAGCCCAAAAGGGATTTTTGGCCATTGGATGCTGTGATCGAAATCCAATGCTTGATAAAAAGTGTTTGTTTTCTTCTATATCATTTACGGGTGCAAAGATAAGCATGAATTCAAGTAGGTTTCAAAATGGTGTTTGAAATGAATTTGCAAAGGGAGGAATTAGATCTTATGCTTGGTTTATACATTATATCATTTTATACATGCATGGAACTTTTTGTGCGACGCGGCACGGCACTTTTCGTGCGCAGTTGCTGCTGCGAGCCTGCGATGCGCGCGGTCGGTCGAGGGGCGCGTGCCTCGTCTCGCAACCGTACGGAGGGGCGCGCCACGCCCGCGTAGAACACGCTCGCGGACTCGTGGTCCTCGTGGAGGTGGTGGGGTCACGGAGGCGGCGACCGGCGAGAAATGTGCAGGTCGTTTGGGGCTTCTACATTTGTACTGCCTGTGCGCTGCGGTGCTCCACGGATGGAGCACAATATGCGCTGCGCCGCGCCGTGCAGCTTTGACGTGGTGCACAGATTTGGATATGTCCCTTCACATCAGATGTTTATCCATCAGATGTTCGAACACTAATTAGAAATATTAAACGTAGACTATTGATAAAACATATTCCATAATTCTAGACTAATTCGCGAGACGAATCTATTGAGCCTAATTAATCCATGATTAGCTATGTGATGTTAAGATAAATTTGTGCTAATTATAGATTAATCATGCTTTAATAAATATCACGTAAATTAGCTCTTATTTAGTAATTAGTTTTGTAAGTAGTCTATGTTTAATATTCTAAATTGATGTTTAAACATCCAATGAGATATGAACTAAAGTTTAGCCACTTACCAACACCACATTAGTGATCCTATCTTCGAGATCATTGGAGAAAGGTCACCTTATTTGCATGCATATATGCATGGGCCGCACGCCTTTTTTTTTTGGCGGGGTTCTGCCAGGTGTGCAAAGACTACGTTGTCTAGCCTTGCATGGCAGCTGCTTCTTTTGTTTACGGAGACTTCAGTGGTGGTAGTGCTTCGTGCCGGAGAAATGGTGTATGTGGTTCGCCTCTCCAAGGAGAAATACAAGAAGGGAGGAGCAAAAGTGGCGGTGGGGTCCCCAAAAAATAAAGGGACAGGAAGGGAGCAGGCGATGACGCCTCAGGTGGCCGGGGAGGCGGCGGTGTGGCTGTGTGGGGCTACACTACCCTGACGGCCTGACATGCGCTGCACCGCGGTTTTTTTTTTTTTTTTTTGGGATGCCATTCGGCTAGTTTTATTGATAGGATAAAATTGTTACATCGTTTACCAGATGATTCAGAACACAGCCAGGGGGTTCATCGACCCAAGTACAAGAATTTTTTTTCCTAAACGCTAACCTGGCCAGTTCATGAGCCACCTGATTGAAATTTCTATTACAATGCTCAATAGAAATTGTACCAAAACCATCCCACATCATTGCAATCATCAAACACAGACATAGCCGCTTGTAGCAGAAAATCCTCCATCCATCATCGTTGAAACCACCTGCATACAATCAGTTTGACTATAACATTTTTAGCACCAATGGTTGCGCCAGGGCCAGCCCATCTCTCAGCGCAAAAGCCTCTACCATCGTTGCAACAAGTACTGTGGAAGAAATGCTTAGTACGATGCGCTGCCTCCAGGCCTCCACCGCGGGGAGTGTGTGGTGATTGGGGCTTCGGCTAAAGTCCAGTACAATACGTGGCGAATCATGCCACACCTCCCGTTGTGACTTGTGAGTTTTGTGACTCGAGAGAGTTTTTGCTTGAGTGAAAAGAAAGAAAGAAAGAAACAAAATAATTGTTTCGTTTTAGACGAGTGGGCTCAGTAACTGATCTAGAAATATTTTAGAGCTCAAACAATTTTCACTATAACTAATATTACTATAAAAATTAACGTCTCAAATTTTTCATTATACGAAATTTTAAAGGATTATCCGCCGACGAGCCTAAGCAGCCGCCCGAGATCACTAGGCGGTAGATCCACCACTTGTTTGAGGCCTTAAAGGTTTAACTACGGCAGTTGTGTCATCTTTTAAGCTCATTAGCCTGGCTGATCGGTGACTAGTTTTCCGATATTATTCTTACATGTTCATGTGTATATTAATGCAATCATATTCAATATCGTCAATTTTTTTAAAAAAAAAATATACAACTATTTAAATCATATGCAGCTGTACGTGTATACTTCCTCCGTCCCAACATCTCGTACTAAGTTTATTCTTATAGGATGGATGTAGTATATATCTAGGTATAAAAGATACTTGTCCTGGTAGCTGTACGTTATGATCATACCGTGCAACTTGCAAAGATGATTTGCGGGGAAAGTATTTGGTCTATAAGGGGTGCCTCTTTATTTTTATAAGAATTTAACGGTCAATTGGCAAAAGGTTATAGAAGGAGTCCAAACTAAAATTCAACGGTATGTAACTGAATAAGCAAAATAGTTGTCACATCCTCGGAGGATAGAAGGGATTGGGTATACGGTCAGGTATACACGGGAATTTTCTCTAAAATGAAACAAGGTTATTGCCCATTGTGCCCTTCGTCTTCGGCGGGTATGCTCACCAAGAAAATTACCACCACACCCGTGCATGGAGTTGTGAGCAATTGCCATCCTATGGGCAATATGTAACTTCGCGTCCATAGTCCCCACCATCGAAAATTGTCATAGGAGGGTAAACAGCGTAATTAACCTACTTTTCTTGCTATAAAAGAACCCATCATCTGAGACAATCGGCACACCGCGCACCACTTTAGCTTACTACCAACCCCCTCCCCTTCCCACCAGAGCCCTTCCGCCATGGACGGAAAGGGTACGCACAAGATCACGCCCCTCCGCACGCCGGCGTCCAGCGCCTTCACCGTGAAGCCACGCGGCTTTGTGCACGAAGCGAGCGTCGACTCCGCGCGCGCCATCGGGCGCCAGATGGCCCTCGAGTTCGTCTCTGGCGCGGCCCCCGGAGCGCGCGCTCCCACGGCGGTGCGCAACAAGTTTGCGTGTCTTCAGCACCAGACGACGACGACGACGACGGCGACGACGGCGCGCCGGAGGAGCTCGACGACGCCGAGCCGGGCGGGGGTGGAGCCCGACCACGACAGGCGACGCCCCCGCTGAGGAGGTCGACGACGCCGACGCCGCAGGGGAGGAGCCCGACACGACGACGACGCCCCGCTGAGAATCAGCTCGACGACAGCGACATGGCGGAGGAGTCGATGAGGCGGTCGGCAACAGGATGACGCGTAAGCCGCTGTGGAGGGTATGGCGTTCGATCGATTTCTCGAGTGGTCTCAGAGCTGTTTAGATCATTATCTAGGAGTAACTTCAGATTTCTACTTTAGATCTGGTGATGTTGTGTGCTATCTAGAACTCGTCCTTTTGCTGTGATGGATTCGTATTAGAACCTTGATGCTGTGGATGCTATGCCAATTTTGGGCGAAGGAGTGTGTGATTACTGAGTTTGTGCGTTGTTATCTACGTTTGATTAATCTGCCGGTGTGTGTAATGATTGTTTTCTGCTCTACTCCATTATCTAGTTCATGCGTTCTTCGAAATTCTGTTTTGTCTTTTTTGTCTCCGATTTGTGGAGGAGGCCATGACCCAGCTGTGCGTTCCATCTGTTTTTCATATGCTACTACTAGTTCTTTTTGATATTTTGGACTGCTATTACTGTCGTAAAGTTATGCGCACTTTATACTCTTCTACCATCTTGACGTGCAAAGAATTGGTGTGCGTATTTTGTCCCGCTTCACTTTTGGATGATAGAGCAAATGTAGTACGGTGTTTTTGTTCAACTGTATATGGAGTTGTGTGTTCTGTCTATATTGTTTCCGATTCTTCTTCTAGATCTGACCAGTCGAAGTGCGTTCTTCCAACTCGATCTCTAGTTGGGTTAGTTCGCACCGTACTATCTTGGCTTTCTTATTTTCAGTTCTTCTTCTAGATCTCGAGCCGAGGCTGTGTCGTGGCGATGACAAGAGCTGCCGTTCTATCTGTATTATGCTCGATGATATGTTTTCCCTGTCGCAGAGAGGACTCAGGGAGTCCAAACTAGCCGGCTGCGTTCCGGTTCATCTGTGTTTGCACACGGAGAACGCAATCTAGGCACGCGAATGCACTGGGAGTCCAAAATATTTTGTTTATTTTTCTCTTTTTGTTTGTGTTCACCTTCTCCTCTCTTTTTCTTTTTGTTGGTCTTGGGGCTTCGAACCTCATGACGAGACTTGAAAAATATCCGCCATTATTTTCGTTCATCTTCTTCTCAAGCCTCAAGGTGCGGTGAATGTTACTGAGAGATTGCCAGGCGGTGGTCAGCTTTTTGAACCTGGCATATTTTTACTCTCCTTTTCTTTGAACGGATTGTTACTCTCTTTTTGGTTTGAACTTTTTTTTAAGTACCAACTATACCAACGATCTAAATGCCCTATCGCATTTGTATAATGCACATATATCTTCTGTTTTATGCCACTGCTACTCTCTCCGTTCCAATTCCATTTTAAGTGGAGTTGTGGATTTTTATATCCAACGTTTGACTGTCCGTATTATTTAAAAAATTTATAAGTTTTTCATCAAACACAGACATAGCCGCTGTAGCAGAAAATCCTCCATCCATCATCGTTGAAACCACCTGCATACAATCAGTTTGTACTATAACATTTTTAGCACCAATGTGTTGCGCCAGGGCCAGACCATCTCTCAGCGCAAAAGCCTCTACCATCTGTGCATCAAGGATATGTGGAAGAAATGCTTAGTACGATGCGCTGCCTCCAGGCCCTCCACCGCGGGGAGTGTGTGGTGGTTGGGGCTTCGGCTAAAGTCCAGTACAATACGTGGCGAATCATGCCACACCTCCCGTTGTGACTTGTGAGTTTTGTGACTCGAGAGAGTTTTTGCTTGAGTGAAAAGAAAGAAAGAAAGAAACAAAATAATTGTTTCGTTTTAGACGAGTGGGCTCAGTAACTGATCTAGAAATATTTTAGAGCTCAAACAATTTTCACTATAACTAATATTTACTATAAAAATTACGTCTCAAATTTTCTAATTATACGAAATTTTAAAGGATTATCCGCCGACGAGCCTAAGCAGCCGCCCGAGATCACTAGGCGGTAGATCCACCACTTAGTTTGAGGCCTTAAAGGTTTAACTACGGGCAGTTGTATCATCTTTTTAAGCTCATTAGCCTGGCTGATCGGTGACTAGTTTTTCCGATATTATTCTTACATGTTCATGTGTATATTAATGCAATCATATTCAATATCGTCAATTTTTTTTAAAAAAATATACAACTATTTAAATCATATGCAGCTGTACGTGTATACTTCCTCCGTCCCAACATCTCGTACTAAGTTTATTCTTATAGGATGGATGTAGTATATATCTAGGTATAAAAGATACTTGTCCTGGTAGCTGTACGTTATGATCATACCGTGCAACTTGCAAAGATGATTTGCGGGAAAAGTATTTTGGTCTATAAGGGGATGCCTCTTTATTTTTATAAGAATTTAACGGTCAATTGGCAAAAAGGTTATAGAAGGAGTCCAAATTAAAATTCAACGGTATGTAACTGAATAAGCAAAATAGTTGTCACATCCTCGGAGGAATAGAAGGGATTGGGTATACGGTCAGGTATACACGGGTAATTTTCTCTAAAATGAAACAAGATTATTGCCCATTGTGCCCTTCGTCTTCGGCGGGTATGCTCACCAAGAAAATTACCACCACACCCGTGCATGGAGTTGTGAGCAATTGCCATCCTATGGGCAATATTGTAACTTCGCGTCCATAGTCCCCACCATCGAAAATTGTCATAGGAGGGTACAAGCGTAATTAACCTACTTTTCTTGCTATAAAAGAACCCATCATCTGAGACAATCGGCACACCGCGCACCACTTTAGCTTACTACCAACCCCCTCCCCTTCCCACCAGAGCCCTTCCGCCATGGACGGAAAGGGTACGCACAAGATCACGCCCCTCCGCACGCCGGCGTCCAGCGCCTTCGCCGTGAAGCCACGCGGCACTCGGTGCACAAAGCGAGGCATCGACTCCGCGCGCGCCATCGGGCGCCAGATGGCCCTCGAGTTCGTCTCTGGCGCGGCCCCCGGAGCGCGCGCTCCCACGGCGGTGCGCAACAAGTTTGCGTGTCTTCAGCACCACGACGACGACGACGACGGCGACGACGGCGCGCCGGAGGAGGTCGTGGTTCTAACGTCATTGCACCGTGGTCAAACATGATGGTGCCAATGACGTTCGCGACGTCCCCTAGCTCCCGGTGGAAGCTAAGTTACTGATGTAGAAGGGGACGATATTAACATCGTTGACGCCGAGGACCTATTCGTAATTTTTTAAGAAAAATAACCTATTTTAATAAAAAAAAATGATCTATCAATTATCTATAGTAAAAGTATTTACAGATAGGTCATTGGTGTTGGAATCATTAATACCAAGGATCTATCTGTAAATATTTTTTATTATAAAAAGACTTTTTTTTCTAAAAAAGGTTCTTTTTAATTTTTTACAAATAGATCATCGACGCCAATGATATTGACGTCGTCCTCATCACATTATTGACTTAACTCTCACGAAAGGGTAAGGGGGACAGCGTCAACATCATTGACGCCGTCATGTTGGATCATGGAACCAATGATATCGACGCCACGAAAAATTAATTTCTAAATAAATATTTTTAGGGATATATTTATGGAATAAGTTTTTTAAAATGACTAAACGGTGAAAAATCCAGCAATACATGCATACACTGCCAACGTCGTGCACTGGGCACGGGCCGCACGGCCGACCAGGCGCCCACGACCGTACCGCGCACGCGGGAGCTCGATCCTGAGTCGCCACTTGTGAGTCGTGAGAGTCATGACCATTCCGCTACAGCACGTGAGGATGAGTCTTATAAAGGTGATCAACACAATGTCTACTTCAGGCCGTTCATCGATTTCGCCAACGTAATTACAGTGAGATGGAGGAGCAGCTGGTGTCTCATCGGCCGACGCGGCAGAGAAGCTGCACAAGTAGCTGTGGATCGATCCCGTACGCGTTCTACCTTCTACGACGACCTCGATCAGCAGCGGCTAGATGTTCTTATTCAGGTTTTACTATCTGCGCCAGTAAAGGCCCTGTGCAGCTGTGCTCAATTGCTCCTCTTCCAGCGAGACGGGGGCGTGCACTCTTACGTGTCTCTGCTTACCCCAGCCGTGACATGGACATATTCAAGACATACTGCTTGTGGTATCTGCTAATGTGCTCCATGAACTCAGCAAGTTCTGTTCACATTTGCCTGGTAGTGTTGAACCGCATGGGATGATGGGGAAAGTGTTTTCGGTGGATATCTGTATTTCACCTAAATAGTAAAAAAAAAAGAAAAAGTCAACAAGATAGTCAGAAGTCAGATAGATAAATTTGATATGTATTACTCATTTACTCTATAATATGAAAAAAGTATGTTTGTCCCTCGAGGGGACGCTCCCTCTTTTTGCATGGCATTAAAATATAATAACAGGTTTTTCAAGTGTCCACTTGGGAAGAGGGTCAATTCCCGTTGGGGACTACTTATTAATTTTGCGACAAATTTATAATTTCAAATCTTGCAGAATTTTTAATCAATGAATAGAACTCGTTTTAAATGAAATAAAAAAGAGACAAACATGCCAAAAAAAAGGTAATTCTAAAGAAATAAATTGTTCTAAAGTATTGTAACTAAGTGTAAGTGATGTGTAAATGACAGTAGGTGCACTGTAACTGAGTATAGCTGTAAATTGTTAGAAGAATGCAAATCTTAATGCAAGATCCTACACACACACACACACACAGAGATATATATATAAGATGTAAACCCAAAAATCAGGTGAAATAGCAAAACCGTTCCTGCTGAAATAGTGATAACAAAATGACACACACAAAAGTCAATCACGAAGATCTCAGCCAAAATGGGGCATCCCTAAAAGGCCCTGGAGTGGAATAGATGAAGAAGCTGTTGGGTTCATATACACGTAGAAGATTTAACCCATCTTGTTTGGTTTACGAGGTAGAAGATTTAACCCATGTTGTTTCGTTTACGAGGTTTTCTTGCAGGGCACGAACCCGGCTTCGGCCTCCATCCACGCGAACAGCCGCAGCGCCTCCTCGTCCATGCGGGCCTGCGCGTACACGCAGATCATGGCGTTTCCATATCCCGAGCTGCCGGCCGGAGCCCGGCACCATGTCAAACACGTGACTCGCCTTGTCAACCTGCTTGTGGGTGGCGGCGGGTGGCCTACAATGCTACATCCTACATGTCAATCAGCGTGTTCACCACGAACGAGAGGTGGTGGCGAGCTCGGTGTCCTTGACGACGTAGGCATCATGGCGAGTATCTCCAGCCGCAAGCACGAGGGGAGGGGAGGGCATTCGCGAACGTGACGCCGTCCGGACGCACGCCGAGCGCGACCATGTCGTAGAGGGTCTCGACGGCCTCGTCGACCAGTCCGCCCTGGACAAGCACGGTTACCATGGCACCACGTGACGACGTCTCTGCAGCCGGAGCGGTGCCGCCACCGCCGCCGAAGAGCCTCTGCGCGTCAGCGACGAGGCAGAGGCGGGCGTACATGAAGAGGCGGGCCTGGGGGAGAAAGGGATCCGTTCTTGAGCACGAACGCGTGAGACTCGCGTGTGTGTGAGGAGGCGAGACCGGCGGGGAGGTTGGAGCAGACGATGAGTACGCTGACGAGCGCGAAGGAGGTGAGCAGGTGGCCTGGTCGTCGGCGGTCGAGCATATGGGGTGGAGCGCGGCAAGCGCGTGGTTCCAGCGGCCGAGGAGGCAGATCGCGGACATGAGATGAGGCATGAAGGTCAACCGCGTCCGCGGCGACGGCGTGCCGTCGAACACTAGGAGCGCGGCGCCGAGGTGGACGCAGCGCGCGTACGCGATGAGCACGGACCTCGAGAAGGTTTGCGACAATAGGGGAGGAGCGGTAGAGCAGAGCGTGGCGGGACTGGCGGGCGGC
Source organism: Oryza longistaminata (assembly GCA_009805545.1). NCBI lineage: Eukaryota > Viridiplantae > Streptophyta > Magnoliopsida > Poales > Poaceae > Oryza > Oryza longistaminata. The sequence continues at coordinate 30,500,141 of CM020181.1, forward strand.
GTGGATGGCGCGGGCTGCGTGAGATCGGCGGCATATCGATCGCAAGCTCGCAGGCGGACGTACGCCGTCGAACGCCGTGGTCTTGTGTTCGAGATCGCGCCACATCGATCCTGACCGGCCGGTGCACGGTCGTGACGCGCGTATGCCACGAGTCACGATGGACGAGAGCACCGCCGTATTCTTAGGGTACGGTGTCCTGAAGTAGGAAAAAAATTTTGGTGGAAACTATTTTAACAGCTCGAGTGGATATCCACCTTTATTGCATGTTATCTAAATGGTTATAAAAAAAACTAAAAAAATATGAATAAGATATATCAATATCTAATGTATCAATCCACAAACATGGATGTTAAAATTCAACTTCTACAAATTGTAACAAAAATAACAAACAAAACTCAAATTACTATATGTTATTTTCAGTTAAATTTGTTATTTTTGTTACAACTTGAAGAAGTTGAATTTTAACTTGCATGCTTGTTGGAGTGATATATTACATATTATCTATCTTGTCAATTTTTTTGAAAATTTTTCGTAACTATCTAGTTAACATACAATAAATGGGTGGACATCTACTCGAGCTATTAGAATCCATCTCCCATCGCATCGGCTCAGCTTCATCCTCCACAATCCCCTCCCTCCTCTGCCCGTCTCTCTCGTCTGCCGCCGCATTCGCCCCTCCACCTCCCTCACTGAAGACGGCGGCCGGGTCAGCAAGGGCGAGCACGAGGTGCATTCCTCTCCAGCTCCCTATCTCTTGGCCATGGGCGGGTGCCGTCGGTGATGGCAGTGAATCCAGTGATGGCTGAGTCGGCAAGGGTGAACACGAGGCCCGGTGACGGCGGCGGGCCCGGTCAGGTTGGTGTCGGCGAACGTGAGGGAGCGATGACTGTTCACTACTCTACATGTTCCTGATGCTGCACGGTGATGCTGTCTTCACTCTGCGCGGGAACCTGGCCTGTCGGAGATGGATTCTAATAGCTCGAGTAGACGTTCACTCATTTATTGCATGTCAGCTAAATGATTAAAAAAATCAAAAACAATGACAAGATAGATTAATATATAATATATTACTTCACAAACTTGCAAGCTCAAATTCAACTTCTATAAATTGCAACAAAAAGAATAAATTTAACTGTAAATATATATATAGTAATTTGAGTTTTGTTTGTTATTTTGTTACAATTTATAGAAGTTGAATTTTAACTTGCATGTTTATAGAGTGATATATTACATATTGATCTATCTTGTAAATTATTTCTATTTTTTTTCATAACCATTTAGATGACATGCACTAAATGGGTCGACATTCATCCGTGTGATTAAAACAGTTTCCCATGTCAACGTGTGCACACTTCACCCATCATGTCTATATTTCATCATATTACTAGTTAAATCCATATAGGGCATATTTGGTGGGTGTTGCTAGTGGGTGCATCCGCGCATACGCGCCGCTGGCGCGCGTTTCTGAATCAGTTAGTTAAAACTAATCTATTAGTTAACGGTAGGGATAATAACGGTAGCAGATAATATTTTTTTCCCGTGAGATTTTTTTAACTGACAATTGAAAAAAAGAATCTATATCTGAAGTCAAATTTTCAAAATTTTAAACTCAGATTTGACAGCTTTCAACTCAAAATTTGAAAATTTTCAACTTTTCATATCAAATTTGAAAAACTTTCAACTTTGAAAACTTTCAACCCAGATTAGAAAACTTTCCACCCAGATTTGTAAACTTTCAACTTAAGATTTGAAAACTTTCAACTCAGATTTGAAAACTTTCAACTTGAGATTTGAAAAATTTTCAGCTCAGAATCGAAAACTTTCAACTCGAGAATCGAGATTCGAAAACTTTCAAGTCCATATTTGAAAATTTTGAAAACTTTCAATTTGAGATTTGAAAACTTTCAACTCGAGATTCGAAAACTTTTAAATCAAGATTTGAAAAAAATTGAAAATTTTCAAATCGGGATTTGAAAACTTTCAAGTCGAGATTCAAAAACTTTCAAGTTCAGATTTAAAAACTTTCAAACTCAAAATTTAAAAACTTTCAAACTCAAAACATGCTAAAAGATTAAAAAAATTATAAAAAAAGTGTGAAAAAAAGGAAAAAATCGGTAAAGAAAAGAAAAAACGTGGGAGGACGTGCGCGCGCTGGCGCTGGGCCTTATGGGCTGAAATGCGCACCGCCAGCGCGCGCGCGTATTAGCGATTCCGATATTTGGTTGCCCGGACCGCACCTGGCTCGCACCCAGCCAGCAGATTTGCGTCTGATTGGTTGCCTGCACTTGTCTCAGAGCTAGGCCCGATGGATGAAAAAGGCTCGCGGAGCCAGGCTAAGGGGAAACAGTCGAATCGACCTTCGCAACTTAGCCTGGCTCGCCTCATCTCACTTCACAAATTTTATGGGGTAACCTCACCACCCACAAGAATAGATAGGGCCGTCTCCTGAATTTCAGGGCCCCGACAAAACACAAATTGTGCTCCTAGAATTTAGAAAATCAATATGTCTAATCTAAATAAGGAATAGTGTATAGTTATGTCGTACAAGATTTTGAAATGCATTAAATATAAACAAAAGAAAAGATAATCACATTACTTTTGATTCAATAATAATCCAATCAATCATTCAAAATATTGTTTAATTCATATAATATAATCATAGTAATTGCTAAATGCTGATTCAAATTACCGGTGAGCGGCGAGGCAACGAGGATTGAGAATTGAAGTGAGTCGAGGATGAGGACATGAGGACTATTGCCCTATTGGAATTGGACGATGACTTGATGACGAGGAGGCAGCCATGGCCACTCGGCTAGCCCCCAGGCCACAGCTGTGTAACCGCTAGGGCTCGGACGTTCGCCTAGCCGCTGCTCGGCGCCGCTCGCCTCGCCAGTTGCAACCTCACGGCTCGCGTCCGCAATTGGGGGCAATTGCTCGCGTAAATCGATCTGCTACTTCCGAAAAATTCTCGATCTGCTACACTGTGTCCCGGGCTGGTGGCAAGCAGTATGCATATCAGCATATGTATGGGATATCGATGCATGCAGGTGTGTGTTGACGTCAGCATGCATGCACGCGTACGCTGTGCATGTGTTGCTGATTGGTTTGCTCGGTTGGCTAATAAAAGCCGAGTAGGCTAAGGAGCAGCAGCAGTCGTCCTGGTCCGAGACGGCCCACGCGAGGAGTCGCAAGGAGCCCGAATGAAAGTCCGGCTGCGGTCGATCATTGGAGAAAAAGGAATATGGGGGTATGGAGTCCTATCATGAATAAGAGTTGTACACCTATTAAGTATGAGATTTTTTTATAAATAGATGAGGGTTGAGGCTAGGAAGTATCAATTTTTTTTTGGAGAGAAAAGTTAGGGTTTACTTCGAGGAGAGAGGGGTGCTTTAGGTGGACTTTATAAACACATATTGATCCAATAAAGTTGATATATTTTTAAGTGTTTCGTTGATACGTGTTTTTCTGGATCCCGACGGTTTGACTGGAGGCAAGACGGGATCTAACCAGCGAGCGGTCACACTGGTGGTAGGGAGGCAATTCAATCGGCGACAGGCGGCGGTTAGACCAGCGGCGTGCGAGCAGTCCGACCGGCGGCGACAGGATTACGTCGAGATCTCCATCGATTTGAGGGTAACTTTTATTTCCGCTAAAATTTTTTGGGTTTTTGATTTTCCCTACCATTCACCCCATCCCCATCTGGTAGGTTTGTTTGATCTTATTCGATCCTACAAGATGACCCTCCAAACTTGTTTTAAAAGAAATTATTAATTTATACACTACTTCGTATAGTATAAATTAACTAGAATTAAATAATTAGAAAAAAACAAGATTTCGAGGGAGACACGTCCCTCCAAACATTTTTTAAAAGAAATTATAAGTGTGTTAGAGAGTGAACATGAGACCTTAAGGTTAATCCACACACCACTTACGACCACACTATTAAATACATCTTAAATAAAATAATTTACTGGGAGTCCTATACTCCTATAGCCTCTAGAAGCAAATTCTAAATAATATACTCTATATGTTAAATATGCTGTTGTAACCTAGACCTATTATGATCTAACGGTTTAGATTTTTCTTTGATTAATATGGGAACTTATAACCTCTACAGTGGACCTGATGTTTTCCGACGGTTAAATTGGAAATGTCAGAACTGGCTAGGCACATTAATTAGCGGCACGGTTCTCTCTGCTAGATATAATTGTATTTCTTGTAAAACATATCTTTAAAGCACAATAGAATTTTTTGATATGATCTATATATATCCTGTCTAGACAGGATCCTGCTGCAGCCCCCCCATCGATCCAGGTTAATATATCAACACCCTAGCTATTGGCCAAAAGATACATCATGGAAAGCAACCGGGGTTGCAGGTATGTGAGTGTGAAAATATATATATATGGAAATATAGTTTTGCTAAAAATATGTTGCCACACTTTTTAAGTTGCCACACTTTTTTAGTTGATTTCAGTCATTTTTTTTACAGTTACCTCTCTCTTATGGAGTATTCCCTCCGTCCAAAAAAACGAATTAGTACTGATTCATAGTACATGATGTGATCATGTACGGTATGTGTCACATCCAATATTAGGTTGGTTTTTTACGGGACGGAGGGAGTACATACAAAATGGAATTTAACCGTATATTTTTTATGAAAAATATGACGTCATAAATATATCATGTGGGTTTTTAAGAATATTCTGAAGACACACACACACACACATATATATATATATAAATATAATATTCATGTGCAGCATAACCTATGTTGCTCCTCTGTTATATTGTTAGCAGGAAAAAGCATAATAAGGAGAGATATACCTTTTTTATGAAAAGAGCGGCCATCAATATTGGCACCACTTCTAGGCGACCAATGAATAAGAGCAAATTTACCGTTGGAAGGAAAACGTTTACGTTGTGCCGCCGTGACGAGTATGGTACAGCTGACCTGTATAGGAAGGTTATGATCAAGCGGACATATTTGCACCGTGAAATAAACCTTCGCGTTGCTGCAAACGAAATTGATATTGAGACAGAAGAGCTACAACAGAAGGGCTTCTTCAGTTGGGCAGCCTATAAGAAACAACGAGCAAGCTTCAAAGCATCCGTTGCTGCTATTCGGAATGCTATCACGCAGTATAAGGAGCGCCGGATAAAAGATAGGGTTTTTTACGTGGTTCCCCATCCCATTCACAACTCTTACATCGTGCGTAGTCATTTATACACTATGCCACGGAAAGAAGCCCTTGAAAAGATCAAGCTTGACCGGAGAGCCTGTGAGCATAGCAACATGAAAAGCGTCGCTTCGTCAAAAAACATTGGAGAATATCGCAAAGTAATGCGTATGTTATTGGTATATCTCGTCGTGCTCACGCTGGCGTACTTGATAGTATTTCTATGATTTGGTGAATGTACGTACGTACGTGCAGACAAGAGTAGTGTTGGCCAATGTTTCATGTGTTGCTTGATCTTCGGTTCTGCAGTATGCATCTTATATGAATTCCCTTTGTTATTTACTAATTAAAGTTCAGATTTAATTTTCTTGATTACCCTTGTCCTTGTCCTTTGACGTGGCATGTGGCCAGCCTGCTATATATGGCGTATGTGTACACCGAGACAATAGTGCTCTATAGTTATGAAGGACATAAAGTGAACTTGTTCGAATTTATGCCTGCCGATGTCTGTTCCGACGGGCCAAACGTTCGGATGCGGCCCAGCAGCGTGGCCAGAGAGCTGAGCTGCCGGTATACGCGCCGTACGTGAAGCCACCTCGACGCGTACGTGTGCACGGACATTCCTGAATACCACCACCTCCCTGATCAACCACGACGCCGGGTTGAGTACTTATTTGCCGAAACACGTTGACGTCAGCGAATATGCATGCAGGGCGGGGCGCGTCATGCATACGTTGTGTGTGCCGCACGTCACGTCGATCTCGTGGAAGTAGAAGCGGAGGCTTTTGCCGGGAGCCGGAGCAGGAAGGGCCGGAAACAAGCAGAGAATGAGTACAGCTTTGGATCGTGATCGGACGGACGCCAGACGCAGCAAGACGAGGGGCCGAAACGACCGTTGGATGACGATCCGAGGGCCACTGAGACGAGCAACCAGAAGGCAGCAAAACCAGCTGCTTAATTCCCCGCACGCCTCTGAGGCTCTGACGGATGGGTCGGCACACCGCAATGGCCGCAACAGCGAAAACGTAATGAAGAAGCGGATTTCCAACAGGTTTGAAGATTTAAGATTGAGCCCCCAGAATTACAAGGTACGGCAGTACTATAGAGTGGAATTTAAACGCCTTAAGCTTCCTATTTGTTCTCAAACTTTGTTTAGGGTTGTCATTGTGGGTGCACTGCTAGAATTGATCGGACACCGGGACTGGTTTGGCCCAAATATCAGTCCTCCAAACAGGCCTTCAATAAACACATGATCCGGTGTGATAGTAAACGGATCAGCACAAGCATCCTTGTTATCTCATTTTCAAACCCAGAAGAAGCCACCGTCTTCCTAATCTAAATCTTGATAGTCGTTGCAACGACCTGAATAGCACCTCAATATCATGATTTAAATTTTTGTAGAACAAATTTTAACTTGGGTTGTTTGAGAGACTAAGTTCAAATTTGAAAAGACTACATATACCCTTCTCAATTTTTTTTGAGCAAATATAATAGTAGACTATAAGCCGGCTAAATGCTGAGATGGAGGAGAGAAGAGAGGAGAGAAAGGAGAAGCGGGCTCTAAACTTACAGCCGGCTAAATTCTATATACTACGTGCCCTCATTAAAATGACTTTATATCCCACTAAAAAAAATGACTTCATATTCGGGGTCAACAAACCAAAAGGGAAGCGTTGAATCTTGATGTGTTCAGTAAAAAAAAATGGCTAAAGGTTTCATCGTGGCAAGTTATATATGCGATCGATACAGTACAGCTTTGCCAGCTCTCGATCCAACTAATTACTCAGGAACAAGTTATACACATACACACCCCATTCCTCCGTCGTGCGGTGAATTCGATCAAGATGCAAGAGCAGCAGCAGCAGGACATCAAGAACGTCTTCTGCATGGAGGGTGGCCAGGGCGAGTCCAGTTACATCAACAACAGCCAATCTCAGGTAATCAACAAATTAAGCTAGACTAATTACCTAATTGATACAAGCATTACTGTATGCAATTAGACTAAGTACCTAGTAAGATTGCTACGCCTGATCGAGCAAATTAAAACTGCCGGTGCAGTCCCGAAACCTGAGAATGATGCTGTACGCCCTTGAGGAGACGCTGGACAAGATCCAGCTCCCTCGTCACCGGCCGGGGAACAGGCCGCTACTGACGGCCGCCGACCTGGGATGCTCGTGCGGCCACAATACGCTCCTCATCGCGGACGTGATCGTCGACCACATGACCAAGTTGTGTGGCACGGGCTCCCTCGGCAGCAAGGACGACGACGGCCTGGAATTGGAATTCTGCTTCTACTGTTGCGACCTCCCGAGCAACGACTTCAACACCCTATTCCACCTCCTCCCGCAGCAAGCTGCTCGCTGCCGCCCGTCGCTACTTCGCCGCCGCCGTACCTGGCTCGTTCTATGATCGCCTGTTCCCCGAGCGATCCATCAACGTGTTCACCTCCACCTTCTCATTGCACTGGCTCTCACAGGTACGCTGTATATATAATATACAGTTTGGGTTTTTTAGTACATCAAATTAATCATAATGAATCGGGAGTGGATTCTAATCCGTCGAGGGGAGATATCGAGAAAAAAAAAAGACAAATTCAGATATGAACATTATATTACTATTCATATGCTAAATTTGTCTTTTTTAAATCTCGACGTTCGAATTGAGTTTGGACTTGAGATTTTGTGGAGTTGTATAGATATATAGTATGAGTGTTGCCAATTTTTTCCAAAATTTTTCATAACCGTTTAGATGGTTTTGAAGTAAACGAGAGACATCCCCTCGAGGGATCAAAATAGTTTCCCCAATGAATCCTCCATTTTGTGTTGATCTTCAGACTAACTAGCATATCTTCTCACCCAATTTTGCGTGGAGATAAATATATTGTACATCTTTTCAGTAGAATTTGATTTGGATACAATTTTTGCTTCAGTTTCCAATCAGTGGTATGAACGTAGGATTCTGAGCGTGTGTATTCAAGATTTTCACAGTGAAATTAAAAAAAACATTTTTTTTGCGAACGCATTTTTTTTTTAAAAAAAAGAAGGGATAGCACACAAGTACTAATGAAAATTAAAAAAACGTTTGTGTTACTAATGAAAATATGTGTTAAATTAGGAAGATAGTACAGAAAAGAAAACGTTTGTGTTACTAATGAATATGGATTATATTGATTCCAATGTGTTGTTCAATCTGAGAAAAATTCTTGCACGTTATACATGTAGTTAAGTATGGTTGGGATCAAAGTGAGCTACTCGACTGGTAAAATTCAGGTTTTGACTCGAGCAGTTAATGATCGAGTAGGATCATTAAGTTCAATATTTCGATCCTTTGCTTAGTCAGCTACCTTGAGCTAATTTGTGAGTTACTTGTGTAGCTCGTTTAGCTTGTGACGTGTTGAAATTAAAAGTCCACTCCACATGCTAGCTAGTGTCACGTATGACACAACAAGCTCACAAACCACTTATTATAGTACAACCTTATATTGTCATGATACATAGCACGTCGGCCATAACTCCAATTACATAGGCCTATAAATCATACCAAATGTAAATTTAAATGTAGTATATATCTATCTAACGTTCTATAGAAATTCCCCCAAAAAAATTTAAATTGTAAATTAATACGATACATTATAGTACAATAACAATGTAAGTACATACGTACCTAGCTACTTCTTCTATTTCACAATGTAAGACTTTCTAACATTACCCATATTCATATAGATGTTAACGAATCTAGATATATGTGTGTGTTTAGATTCATTAACATTTATATGTATGTTGGCAATGCTAGAAAGTTTTACATTGTGAAACGGAGGGAGTAGAATATAAGCGGTATGTAAATAAAAAAAGTTGCACTAGCTCAGTAGGGGGACGCACGCAGGAGCTGTTGGTGGTTGCGAGCTAGTTCGATCGACGCCCACCTCACGCAATACGCTTTGGTTTTTAACCCATCCAACGGTCAGGGATCTTAAAGCCCATCGGATATGACGAACAATATAAAATATTAATTTTCTCCCAAAATTTATGTCAAATTATAAATAGCAAATCCCAAATTTAAAATAACTAGAAAAAAATACCCATGCGTTGCGATGGGTGAAAGCTATTTTAATTTTATTATTATTATACAGTTTAATTAAGGTGAAATTCACTATTAGAATTCACTTAAAATCATGAGCTGTAATTAGAGTCCGATCGTCTCAAGTTAGTATGTGAGTTTTTTTTAACAGAGATTTCTTAAATGACTCTTTTTGTGTTTCCAAAAGCAAACATAATAAACGACTCAAATAAGAATATGTATTTCCAAAAGTGAACGAACTTGAAAAACGACTTATACACAGATGACGTACCAAAGTACCGGTAAAAACGTCTTCAATTTTTATAATAATAGAGATGTATTGCATCGTAGCAAATTTAATAGTTTCGATGAGTCTACTCGAATTTCTCAGCGAACTAAGCTGGGCTCATTTTTAACTTGTTATGTTAATGAGTTGAGCGAGTCGGCTCATTAACTAATCAATTTTCGGCAGTCAAGCTACGGTTCGAGTTAGCTTGTCAACCACCCTTAAATGTAAGGAACTAAGTGAAGAAGTTTAATTGGTTTAATTATTACACAGGTGCCGAAGAGAGTCGCCGACAAGCAATCGCCGGCATACAACAAAGGTAAAGTGTTCGTGCATGGTGCCTCTGAGGAGACAGGCACGGCATATCGCCGACAATTCCGGTCTGACATGATGCGCTTTCTACACTGTCGTGCCGCCGAGATGAAGCCTGGTGGTGCCATTTTCATTGTCAGCCTTGGCCGCCTATCATCCACCCGCGGCCCCACGGAGCAAGGCTACATCTATGAAGTGTATTGCGGCATGTTCGAGGACTCATTGCGTGATCTCATCGAAGAGGAGATGGTCGATGGCGAGAAGATGGACAACTTTAACGTCCCCCTTTATGCTGCTACAGTAGAGGAGTTCAAGGAGGCTGTGGATGCCGATGGCTCGTTCAAGATCAACCAGTTGGAGCTCGTGATGGGAAGCCCTCCCGTCGTGGATGATCCCACTAACCGCGGCGTGGTCGGGCGCATGGTAGCGAACTACATGCGCGCCCTCTTTGGGCCACTCGTCAACACGCATATCGGCGGGGCGATGGCTGACGAGCTGTTCATCCGGATGCAGCGCCGCGCAGAAATACGTGCCGAGGAGCTTGTGGATGAAATGTGCTTCGCTCATATTCTATGCTCGCTTTCACTGGCGTAATGGAATTTACAAATGTATTATTGGACAGTCTTTATATGAAAACTAGGTCTATTTTATGTGGAACTATTCATATCTTGAGCATAATAAAAGTTATTCTGGATAAAATTGTTGGCTGTCTTATAAAATTCGGGCCCCATATATTAGCCGATCTTAATGGATATATTTCGTGGGAAACTCTGCATTGTTTTAGGCATAATAAACGGCCTTTTGGTTGGGTACTTCAATTTACCCAAGTTTGACACAAATTTTTGGCTAACTTGTCTAAGGCATGACTAATAAAATTAGAACCACTCGTTAGCTAGCATGAGGCACTCCTGCCACACTTTTTTTATCTCAATGACATATGTGGTCTATGTAATGGAGAATAAATCTTACCATAAATATGGTTATGAACTAAACAATCATCTATCTCTGTTAAACTTGTCTAACTTAATTAAGAGATATGACAACATTAAGTAAGTTGTGGGTTTCAACTAACCAGTACCTAAAAGTCATCCAAATAAAAGCGCTTGTTCTCCTATAAAATTAGGCACCTTGTAATTTATCGAAGTGAACCAGAGGAGACCGTGAACATTATTTGGCCTGTACGAGTTCCGATCATGTACGACTGAGGTGATATGTATGCATGCAGGGGCGCGTCATGCATGCGTTGGGTGTGCCGCCGCACGTCGATCTCGTACGTGGAAGTAGAAGCGAAGGCTTTTGCATTGCCATCGCGGGATTGCGCGGGAGCCGGAGCAGGAAGGGAAACAAGCAGAGAACGAGTTAGCTTTGGATCGTGATCGGGCGGACGCCAGACGCCGCAGCAAGACGAGGGGTCGAAACGACCGTTGGATGACGATCCGAGGGCCACCGAGACGAGCAACCAGAAGGCAGCAAAACCAGCTGCTTTTAATTCCCCGCGCGCCGCTGACGGGTCGGCACACCGCAATGGCCGCAACAGCGAAAATTAACGCAATGAAGAAGGTTGATTTCCAACAGGTTTGAAGATTTAATATTGAGCCCTCAGAATTACAAGGTATAACAACAGGACTATAGAGTGGAATTTAAACGCCTTCCTATTTGTTCTCAAGCTCTGTTTAGGATTGTCATTGTGGGTGCACTGTAGAATTGATCAAAGACCAGGACTGGTTTGGCCCAAATACCAGTCCTCCAAACAAGTCTGAAATAAACACGTGATCCGATGTGATCGTAAACGGATCACCCCAAGCATCCTTATCATCTTATTTTCAAACCCTGAAGAAGCCGCCATCCCACCGTCTTCCTAATCCAAATCTCCATAGTCGTTACAATGACCTAAACAACACCTCAATGTCATGATTTTAAATTTCCATAGAAACAAATTTTAGATAGATTGTTTGAAGCGCTAAATTTCTAATTTAAAAAGACTACGTATACCCTTCTTTAAAAAAAAACTTTTTTAAAAAAAAGCGACCTAGCTGTGAACATTACTAGGTCAACTGGGCCATTGAGAGCTATCGTAGCATCGATGGACTCACGGCGCACGTGCCGCCCACCGGCCACCGCGCGACCTCGTCGGTACCATGCGTGAGTCATCTTTTCCCTTTTTTTTTTGCTCTACTCCTGATTTTTACCATCAACCATATGGCCATAAGGGTTCGTTCAAATCTAAAAAAAAATAAGGGTTCGTTCAAATTATATGTACTACGGCCCCTCATTAAAATGACTTTATATCCCACTGAAAAAAAATGACTTCATATTCGGGGTCAACAAACCAAAAAGGAAGCATTGAATGTTGATGTGTTCAGTAAAAAAAAATGGCTAAAGGTTTCATTGTGGCAAGTTATATATGCGATCGATACAGCTTTGCCAGCTCGATTCAACTAATTACTCAGGAACAAGTTACACACATACTGTACACGGATACACCCCATTCTCCCGTCGTGCGGTGAATTCGATCAAGATGGAAGAGCAGCAGCAGGACATCAAGAACGTCTTCTGCATGGAGGGTGGCCAGGGCGAGTCCAGTTACATCAACAACAGCCAATCTCAGGTAATCAACAAATTAAGCTAGACTAATTACCTAATTGATACAAGCATTACTGTATGCAATTAGACTAAGTACCTAGTAAGATTGCTACGCCTGATCGAGCAAATTAAAACTGCCGGTGCAGTCCCGAAACCTGAGAATGATGCTGTACGCCCTTGAGGAGACGCTGGACAAGATCCAGCTCCCTCGTCACCGGCCGGGGAACAGGCCGCTACTGACGGCCGCCGACCTGGGATGCTCGTGCGGCCACAATACGCTCCTCATCGCGGACGTGATCGTCGACCACATGACCAAGTTGTGTGGCACGGGCTCCCTCGGCAGCAAGGACGACGACGGCCTGGAATTGGAATTCTGCTTCTACTGTTGCGACCTCCCGAGCAACGACTTCAACACCCTATTCCACCTCCTCCCGCAGCAAGCTGCTCGCTGCCGCCCGTCGCTACTTCGCCGCCGCCGTACCTGGCTCGTTCTATGATCGCCTGTTCCCCGAGCGATCCATCAACGTGTTCACCTCCACCTTATCCTTGCACTGGGACGGCAGTGAGCGGCGCTACTTCGCTGCCGCGGTTCCCGGATCGTTCCATGACCGTTTGTTCCCCAGGCGATCCATCGACGTGTTCACCTCCACCTTCTCTTTGCACTGGCTCTCACAGGTACGTATCGTTATAGTGAAGTAGCAGATCTTTTTTCCCACACAATTTTTGTACAGAGCTGTTTACTGAAAAAGTAGAGTTGGGGTTTGTTACACAATTCATTTGCGTTATTATTATAGGATTGCTAAAACTGTAGTGCCACATTTTTTTTCACTTGAATTCGGTTATTTTTTTTCCTTACGTGGTTGCTCTCTCTCTCTCTCGTATAATGATAAGGTTAGATAAGTTTTCTCATTCGGAGATGGATTTTCATCCCTCGAGAAGACATCTCTCGTTTCTTTCATGTTACCTATTAAATCATATTTTTTTTAAAAAAAACAAGATACAAGGTCAAATTTATTTTTTTTCCAAGTTATAATAAAAGAACCAATTAAACTGAAACTAGTTAACATACCTTTGCCGTTATATTTGTTTTTTACAACTTGTAAAAGATTAAATTTAAACTTGCATACTTGTGGAGTGATATATTTCACATATATCTATCTTATCATTTCTTTTTTAAAAAAAATCTAATAACTATTTAGGTGATATATATATGGGAAACGAGAAATGCCCTCACAAGGATAAAAACATTTTCCCGTCTCATTCTACTTTATATTATTACAATAGATGGATGAAAGAGTTTTATCATTATATTTTATTGACCTTGCAAGAGATCTAGTCTTCGGCCCAAGATTAATTTTCTCTTGCAATTTGATTCAAACCTGTCATTCAACTTGGAATCGATTGCACGTTCTACCATGCACGGAGTACCTGGTTGAAGAATAAGTTTACGACAAATTTTATAATCCTGAAGAAAGTATCTCAAGAAAAACCTAAACTTAATTTAATAATAACACAGGTCCCTGAGGGTGTTGCAGACAAGCGGTCAGCAGCGTACAACAAGGACAAGGTGTTCGTGCACGGGGCCTCGCAAGCGACGGGCGCGGCCTACCGGCGGCAGTTCCAGTCCGACATGGCGCGCTTCTTGCGGTGCCGCGCCACGGAGCTGAAGGCCGGCGGCGTCATGTTCCTCGTCTGCCTCGGCCGCCCGTCACTGCACGCCTGCCCAACAAACCAAGGCCGCGTCCAGCTTCTATACGGCGCCATGTTCGAGGAGTCGTGGCGTGAGCTCGTCGAGGAGGGGGCGATCGGGCGCGAGACGATGGGCAGCTTCAACGTCCCCGTGTACGCCGCGACGCTGGAGGAGTTCAGGGAGGCCGTCGGCGCCGACGGCTCGTTTGAGATCAGCCGGCTGGAGCTGGTGATCACGAGCCCTCTCGCCGTGGACGACCCCATCAGAGACCGCCGCGCGGTCGGGCGCGCGGTGGCGAACTACGTGCGCTCGCTCCTCGGGCCGCTCGTCGACGCGCACGTTGGTAGGGCGGTGGCTGACGAGATTTTCGCCCGGATGCAGCGCCGCGCGGAAGCGCGTGCCGAGGAGCTCGTGGACGAGATGCGTTTCCCCCATATTGTGTGTTCCCTTTCGCTCGCGTGACGGACGGATATTACGTGCGTATAGACGGTGTAATATGAAGACGTACTGGATGTATTTTACGGGAAAGTTTTATAGCTCTTGGTCATAATGTCCTGTTTCGTTATGAAAGAATAAAACTGTTTGGGCCAACAATGCAGTAATTTATATTTTTCGCTAGTCGTTTAAGTTTTTCGAGCCAGCCAGAGTAAATTAGCAGCAGTGAACAGTTTAACTGAGATGTCCGTTGAAATGTGGAGCCGCGCGCGAACAGCCTGCCGATCCTCTGTTCCGACGGGCCCAACGCGCGGATGCGGCCCAGCAGCGTGGCCAGAGGCCTGCCCTACACGCGCCGTGAAGCCGGCCCCGACTCGTCCAGCGACGCGTACCGCGTACGTGCACCGCAATGAGGTGATCAGCCACGACCCCGGGTTGAGTCCATTTTTGTCGAACACATTCGTTCATGTCGGCGAACGGAGATGGATTCTAATAGCTCAAGTGAACATCCACCTATTTATTGCATGTCAATTAGATCAATATGTAATATATCACTCCACAAGCATCGGATATGGCCAACAATTTGACATTAATTTTCTCCCAAAATTTATGTCAAATTACAAATAGCAAATCCCAAAATTAAAATCATGTATTGTGTCGTAGCAAGTTTAATGGTTTTAGTGAATCTACTCGAATTTCTTAGCAAACTGAGCTGGGCTTAATTTTTAATTCGTTATGTTAACGAGTTGAGCAAGTTGGCTCATTGACTTAACTAATTTTTGGCAGTCGAGCTATGGGTTCGAGTTAGCTCGTTAACCACCCTTAAATATAAGGAACTAAGTGAAGAAGTTTAAATGGTTTAATTATTACACACACAGGTGCCGGAGGGAGTCGCCGACAAGCGATCGCCGGCATACAACAAAGGTAAGGTGTTCGTGCATGGTGCCTCTAAGGAGACAGGCGCGGCATACTGGCGACAGTTCCGGTCTGACATGGTGCACTTTCTACACTGTCGCGCTGCCGAATTGAAGCCTGGTGGTGCCATTTTCATCGTCAGCCTTGGTCGCCTGTCATCCACCTGCGGCCCCACGGAGCAAGGCTACATCTATGAAGTGTATGGCAGCATGTTCGAGGACTCATGGCGTGACCTCATCAAAGAGGGGATGGTCGACGGCGAGAAGATGGACAGCTTTAACGTCCCCCTTTATGCTGCTACAGTGGAGGAGTTCAAAGAGGTTGTGGATGCCGACGGCTTGTTCAAGGTCAACCAGTTGGAGCTCGTGATGGGAAACCCTCCCGTCGTGGATGATCCCACTAACCGCGGCGTGGCCGGGCGCATGGTGGCGAACTACGTGCGCGCCCTCCTCGGGCCACTCATTGACACGCACATCGGTGGAGCGATGGCTGACGAACTGTTCATCCGGATGCAACGCCACGCGGAAATACGTGCCGAGGAGCTCGTGAACGAAATGTGCTTCCCCCATATCCTATGCTCGCTTTCACTGGCGTAACAGAATTATGAATGTATTATTGGACCGTCTTTATATGAAAAATAGGTTTGTTTTATGTGGAACTCTTCATATCTTGAGCATATAATAAAAGTTATTCTGGATAAAATTGTTGGTTGTCTTATAAAATTGGGCCCATATATTACCCAATCTTACTGGATATATTTCGTGGGAAACTCTTCATTCTTTTAGGCATAATAAACGGCCTTTTGTTTGGGTACTTCAATTTACCCAAGTTTGACATAAATTTTTGGCTAACTTGTCTAAGGCATGACTAATAAAATTAGAACCACCCGGTAGCTAGCGTGAGGCACTCCTGCCACACTTTTTTTTTATCTCAATGGCATATGTGGTCTATGTAATGAAGAATAAATCTAACCACAAATATGGTTATGAACTAAATAATCATCTACCTCCGGTTAAACTTGTCTAACTTAATTAAGAGCTATGACAACATTAAGTAAGTTGTGGGTGCCAACTAAACAGTCCCTAAATGTCATCCAAATAAAAGTGCTTGTTCTCACCTTGCATTGTAATTTATCGAAGTGATCCAGAGTAGACCGTGAACATTATTTGGCCAACTAAGCCGCGAACGTTTTAAAAAAAACATTAAGCCGTGAACATCTGAGTAGTTGCATGCCATACAAATACTGGGCGAGCTTAATTGAGTCGCTAATTAGTATTATTTGGCATCCAAATTTGGGGTGTAAGCGCACATTAACAGGGTTGATAACGGACCCAACTCTTTAGCTAAAAAAAATTTTAAGGGCTGAATTTAAAATGAATTAGGCTCAATTTCTATATATTTTTATCTAAAAATATTAGCGGGTAGGGTTGTAAAAGAATCGGTTACTACCGTTGGAATGCAATACGATGTTCAGTGGTGGACTTTGGCGCAACGGCTGTGTTCTTCTCCTATCTTTCCCAACTCACCTCTCTCTCTTTTTTTTACGTGCATGCTTTCAAACTGCTAAACTATATATTTTTTACAAAAGTTTTGTATAGAAAAGTTGCTATAAAAATTATATTGATCTATTTTTAAAGTCTTCTAGGTTAATAATTAATTAATCGCCCGTTCTTTTGGTTTCTATTTTATCATTTTCTTTCTCCCTGATTCTTCCCCCACCACTCGTAAATATTCCTCATGTGCATTAATTACTTATTAATATATTGTAGTAGGGGAGCCTCTTCTATTGTTTTAACCGTAAAAAAGTTTAATTAATCATATGTTAATGGGTAATGTTAATGGGTAATACCGTTTTATGTCCGTGGAGGTGGAACCTCCAAAAGTCAGCCCCCTAGGTACATGTGTTACATGAGATTAGGTGCCCGAAGGCAGCCCCCTAGGTACATGTGTAATGTGTTACATGAGTTTAGGTTCCCGTGCCTGGCCGTACGGTCGCATCAACCAGCTTTCCGTTGCATGTTGATTCATGTGCGCTCAGCCCACCGGTCACCCACGTACCTCGCGTCATCGCAGATATACGCGCATCAGGTGATCCAGCTCATCAGGTGATGATCTATCTGAGCTAGCCATCTACCTACTGATCCAGGAACTAGCTATATACGCATACACATATACCTCCATTTTCTTCTTGTGCTGCCGACCGATCCCCAGGAACTAGCTATATACGCGTACACATACCTCCATTTTCTTGTTGTGCTGTGAATTCATCAATTCAAGATGCAAAAAGTGTTGATGAAGGACGTCTTCTGCATGGAGGGTGGACTGGGGGAGTCGAGTTACATCAAAAACAGCCAAGTTCAGGTAAAACAACAACAAAAATGCTGGGTTACATACCTATTTAGCACAAGTTCATAGTAAGTTCAAATTCAGCGCATGCTCTGGAGGTTATTTAGAGTTTCTTTTTTAGTTTTGTTACTAAGGTGTTTTCGGTTTGCCTGATCGAGCCAAATTAAACTGGCAATGTGCAGTCTCGAAACCTGCAAATGATGCTGCCAACCCTCAAGGAGATACTGGACAAGGTCCAGCTCCCTCGCCGGCCGGGCAAACATCTCCTGACGGCGGCCGACCTTGGCTGCTCTTGCGGGCATAACACGCTCATCGTCGCCGATGCGATCGTCGAACACATGACCAGAAAGCTGCGCAGCTCCATCTTCGACGACCAAGATGACGGTGACGCCGCTGCGCAACTAATATCCTCCATTTTGTGTTGATCTTAAGACTAACTAGCATATCTTCTCAACGATTTTTGCCTGGAGATAAATATGTTGTTCATCTTTTCAGTAGAATTTGATTTGTATACAATTTTTTGCTTCAGTTTCCAATCAGTGGCGAACGTAGGATTCTGAGTAGGGTTGGTATCAAAGTGAGCTACTCGACTGGTAAAATTCAGGTTTTGACTCGAGCAGTTAATGATCGAGTAGGGTCAATAAGTTCAATCTTTCGATCCTTTGCATAGTAAGCTACCTTGAGATAATTTGTGAGTTACTCGTCTAGCTCGTTTAGCTTGTGACATGTTGAAATTAAAAGTCTACTGTCCACCTGCTAGTGTCATGTATGACACAACAAGCTCACAAACCGCTTATTATAGGGCAACCTTATATTGTCATGATACATAGCAAGTCAGCCATAATTCCCATTACATAGGCCTATAAAACATATCAAATGTAAATTTAAAGGGACTATCTATCTAACGTTCTATAAAAATTCCCCCCAAAATTTTAATATGTAAATACAATACAATGTAACTCACATGTAAGCAAACATGTAACTAGGATATAAGTGGTACGTAAAATACAAAATAAGTTGCACTAGCTCAGTAGGGAGACGCACGCAGGAGCTGCTGGTGGTTGCGAGTTCGATCGACGCCCACCTCACGCAATACGCTTTGGTTTTTACCCCATCCAACGTTCACGGATCTTGAAGCCCATCGGATATGGCCAACAATTTGACATTAATTTTCTCCCAAAATTTATGTCAAATTACAAATAGCAAATCCCAAAATTAAAATCATGTATTGTGTCGTAGCAAGTTTAATGGTTTTAGTGAATCTACTCGAATTTCTTAGCAAACTGAGCTGGGCTTAATTTTTAATTCGTTATGTTAACGAGTTGAGCAAGTTGGCTCATTGACTTAACTAATTTTTGGCAGTCGAGCTATGGGTTCGAGTTAGCTCGTTAACCACCCTTAAATATAAGGAACTAAGTGAAGAAGTTTAAATGGTTTAATTATTACACACACAGGTGCCGGAGGGAGTCGCCGACAAGCGATCGCCGGCATACAACAAAGGTAAGGTGTTCGTGCATGGTGCCTCTAAGGAGACAGGCGCGGCATACTGGCGACAGTTCCGGTCTGACATGGTGCACTTTCTACACTGTCGCGCTGCCGAATTGAAGCCTGGTGGTGCCATTTTCATCGTCAGCCTTGGTCGCCTGTCATCCACCTGCGGCCCCACGGAGCAAGGCTACATCTATGAAGTGTATGGCAGCATGTTCGAGGACTCATGGCGTGACCTCATCAAAGAGGGGATGGTCGACGGCGAGAAGATGGACAGCTTTAACGTCCCCCTTTATGCTGCTACAGTGGAGGAGTTCAAAGAGGTTGTGGATGCCGACGGCTTGTTCAAGGTCAACCAGTTGGAGCTCGTGATGGGAAACCCTCCCGTCGTGGATGATCCCACTAACCGCGGCGTGGCCGGGCGCATGGTGGCGAACTACGTGCGCGCCCTCCTCGGGCCACTCATTGACACGCACATCGGTGGAGCGATGGCTGACGAACTGTTCATCCGGATGCAACGCCACGCGGAAATACGTGCCGAGGAGCTCGTGAACGAAATGTGCTTCCCCCATATCCTATGCTCGCTTTCACTGGCGTAACAGAATTATGAATGTATTATTGGACCGTCTTTATATGAAAAATAGGTTTGTTTTATGTGGAACTCTTCATATCTTGAGCATATAATAAAAGTTATTCTGGATAAAATTGTTGGTTGTCTTATAAAATTGGGCCCATATATTACCCAATCTTACTGGATATATTTCGTGGGAAACTCTTCATTCTTTTAGGCATAATAAACGGCCTTTTGTTTGGGTACTTCAATTTACCCAAGTTTGACATAAATTTTTGGCTAACTTGTCTAAGGCATGACTAATAAAATTAGAACCACCCGGTAGCTAGCGTGAGGCACTCCTGCCACACTTTTTTTTTATCTCAATGGCATATGTGGTCTATGTAATGAAGAATAAATCTAACCACAAATATGGTTATGAACTAAATAATCATCTACCTCCGGTTAAACTTGTCTAACTTAATTAAGAGCTATGACAACATTAAGTAAGTTGTGGGTGCCAACTAAACAGTCCCTAAATGTCATCCAAATAAAAGTGCTTGTTCTCACCTTGCATTGTAATTTATCGAAGTGATCCAGAGTAGACCGTGAACATTATTTGGCCAACTAAGCCGCGAACGTTTTAAAAAAAACATTAAGCCGTGAACATCTGAGTAGTTGCATGCCATACAAATACTGGGCGAGCTTAATTGAGTCGCTAATTAGTATTATTTGGCATCCAAATTTGGGGTGTAAGCGCACATTAACAGGGTTGATAACGGACCCAACTCTTTAGCTAAAAAAAATTTTAAGGGCTGAATTTAAAATGAATTAGGCTCAATTTCTATATATTTTTATCTAAAAATATTAGCGGGTAGGGTTGTAAAAGAATCGGTTACTACCGTTGGAATGCAATACGATGTTCAGTGGTGGACTTTGGCGCAACGGCTGTGTTCTTCTCCTATCTTTCCCAACTCACCTCTCTCTCTTTTTTTTACGTGCATGCTTTCAAACTGCTAAACTATATATTTTTTACAAAAGTTTTGTATAGAAAAGTTGCTATAAAAATTATATTGATCTATTTTTAAAGTCTTCTAGGTTAATAATTAATTAATCGCCCGTTCTTTTGGTTTCTATTTTATCATTTTCTTTCTCCCTGATTCTTCCCCCACCACTCGTAAATATTCCTCATGTGCATTAATTACTTATTAATATATTGTAGTAGGGGAGCCTCTTCTATTGTTTTAACCGTAAAAAAGTTTAATTAATCATATGTTAATGGGTAATGTTAATGGGTAATACCGTTTTATGTCCGTGGAGGTGGAACCTCCAAAAGTCAGCCCCCTAGGTACATGTGTTACATGAGATTAGGTGCCCGAAGGCAGCCCCCTAGGTACATGTGTAATGTGTTACATGAGTTTAGGTTCCCGTGCCTGGCCGTACGGTCGCATCAACCAGCTTTCCGTTGCATGTTGATTCATGTGCGCTCAGCCCACCGGTCACCCACGTACCTCGCGTCATCGCAGATATACGCGCATCAGGTGATCCAGCTCATCAGGTGATGATCTATCTGAGCTAGCCATCTACCTACTGATCCAGGAACTAGCTATATACGCATACACATATACCTCCATTTTCTTCTTGTGCTGCCGACCGATCCCCAGGAACTAGCTATATACGCGTACACATACCTCCATTTTCTTGTTGTGCTGTGAATTCATCAATTCAAGATGCAAAAAGTGTTGATGAAGGACGTCTTCTGCATGGAGGGTGGACTGGGGGAGTCGAGTTACATCAAAAACAGCCAAGTTCAGGTAAAACAACAACAAAAATGCTGGGTTACATACCTATTTAGCACAAGTTCATAGTAAGTTCAAATTCAGCGCATGCTCTGGAGGTTATTTAGAGTTTCTTTTTTAGTTTTGTTACTAAGGTGTTTTCGGTTTGCCTGATCGAGCCAAATTAAACTGGCAATGTGCAGTCTCGAAACCTGCAAATGATGCTGCCAACCCTCAAGGAGATACTGGACAAGGTCCAGCTCCCTCGCCGGCCGGGCAAACATCTCCTGACGGCGGCCGACCTTGGCTGCTCTTGCGGGCATAACACGCTCATCGTCGCCGATGCGATCGTCGAACACATGACCAGAAAGCTGCGCAGCTCCATCTTCGACGACCAAGATGACGGTGACGCCGCTGATCCAGAATTCTGCTTCTACTTCTCCGATCTCCCCAGCAATGACTTCAATACCCTCTTCCACCTCCTCCCGCAACACGCTACTGCTGCTGCTGGCGACGGCAGTGGGCAGCGCTACTTCGCTGCCGCGGTGCCCGGATCGTTCCATGACCGTTTGTTCCCCAGGCGATCCATCGACGTGTTCACCTCCACCTTCTCTTTGCACTGGCTCTCACAGGTACGTATCGTTATAGTGAAGTAGCAGATCTTTTTTCCCACACAATTTTTGCACAGAGCTGTTTACTGAAAAAGTAGAGTTGGGGTTTGTTACACAATTCATTTGCGTTATTATTATAGGATTGCTAAAACTGTAGTGCCACATTTTTTTTCACTTGAATTCGGTTATTTTTTTTCCTTACGTGGTTGCTCTCTCTCTCTCTCGTATAATGATAAGGTTAGATAAGTTTTCTCATTCGGAGATGGATTTTCATCCCTCGAGAAGACATCTCTCGTTTCTTTCATGTTACCTATTAAATCATATTTTTTTTAAAAAAAACAAGATACAAGGTCAAATTTATTTTTTTTCCAAGTTATAATAAAAGAACCAATTAAACTGAAACTAGTTAACATACCTTTGCCGTTATATTTGTTTTTTACAACTTGTAAAAGATTAAATTTAAACTTGCATACTTGTGGAGTGATATATTTCACATATATCTATCTTATCATTTCTTTTTTAAAAAAAATCTAATAACTATTTAGGTGATATATATATGGGAAACGAGAAATGCCCTCACAAGGATAAAAACATTTTCCCGTCTCATTCTACTTTATATTATTACAATAGATGGATGAAAGAGTTTTATCATTATATTTTATTGACCTTGCAAGAGATCTAGTCTTCGGCCCAAGATTAATTTTCTCTTGCAATTTGATTCAAACCTGTCATTCAACTTGGAATCGATTGCACGTTCTACCATGCACGGAGTACCTGGTTGAAGAATAAGTTTACGACAAATTTTATAATCCTGAAGAAAGTATCTCAAGAAAAACCTAAACTTAATTTAATAATAACACAGGTCCCTGAGGGTGTTGCAGACAAGCGGTCAGCAGCGTACAACAAGGACAAGGTGTTCGTGCACGGGGCCTCGCAAGCGACGGGCGCGGCCTACCGGCGGCAGTTCCAGTCCGACATGGCGCGCTTCTTGCGGTGCCGCGCCACGGAGCTGAAGGCCGGCGGCGTCATGTTCCTCGTCTGCCTCGGCCGCCCGTCACTGCACGCCTGCCCAACAAACCAAGGCCGCGTCCAGCTTCTATACGGCGCCATGTTCGAGGAGTCGTGGCGTGAGCTCGTCGAGGAGGGGGCGATCGGGCGCGAGACGATGGGCAGCTTCAACGTCCCCGTGTACGCCGCGACGCTGGAGGAGTTCAGGGAGGCCGTCGGCGCCGACGGCTCGTTTGAGATCAGCCGGCTGGAGCTGGTGATCACGAGCCCTCTCGCCGTGGACGACCCCATCAGAGACCGCCGCGCGGTCGGGCGCGCGGTGGCGAACTACGTGCGCTCGCTCCTCGGGCCGCTCGTCGACGCGCACGTTGGTAGGGCGGTGGCTGACGAGATTTTCGCCCGGATGCAGCGCCGCGCGGTTGCTAGCACCATTATATTTTCTCACATAAATAACATATATATATTTTTCACATTTTATTATTAAATTATATTAAAATGGAAACATAATTTTAAATTAAATTCTAACTTGTCAAACTAACCAATATGCAATTTTCATATTGTAGTATAGACACGTGGTAGTTTGACTTAGACTAAATTTACTGCGTCTTATGATAGGGAGTAGCTAGCTATTGTTTGCAAGCTTAATTTGGTTGGCTCGATTAGGAAACCGAGCATATATTCCATTCAGTATGTTACCCTTCAGACGTAGGGCATGTCTGCTTTATTCATATCCATCTATCCTAACAGTCTCGAATAGATCAGTGTCGGAGCCAAAATTATTTTTAACATGAGTGGAGCCAACTAGCTAGTTAGGTAATGACTATAGAAAAAACAACATAACAGTGTTGGTTGCCTCGGTTCCAAGCTTTTCTATGCGGGTCGTTGTGGAACTGATATTGATGCTCTAATATTCTGACCAAGCCGTGTTCTCTCTAAAATTTTTAGAATATAAGGATGGGAACTAATATGTAATAACAATTATTTTCCTCTTCGTGCTAGAAGAATTGAAGTTTGACTAAATTGAAGAGCATAAAAATTAGATCTTTGTGTTCGAAAAAAAAATGTTCTCGCCAGAATAACCCAACAAAATATCTACCTTGTAATATCGTAAGCAATATGTACTGTGGCGTCCCGGAATAATTGATGGAGAAAAAAATAGGGAGTACCTATACATCTTTTGAAAGATTTTTATGATCGTATCACACAGATTTTTAATCTTTGCATCCACATCGTCTGCTCGCTTTCACACGTGTGACGATATTTAAATCGTACACTGTCCTAATGAGAAAAGAATAATCAAATTCCGGGTACAATAATTTAATTAAGGTTATATTTGGCACATCTCATGATTTTAGATAAGTTTGTATGTTAAATTATAGACTTATAGTGGTTTAAACTTTTATATTTCACTTAAAATAAAAACCAAATGATGCATCTATTATCAATGTACGTAATCGCAGATTCAAATCCATATATTTATGGAGTTATGGATATTCATCTTTAAGAAATTTCAGATCTAGAGCTATACCAAATAGTATGTAAATATAATAATTGAATTTGCTAAATAATTCTACCTCATTTGTTGGACAAGAAAGTTGGGAGTACTTAGCGACTATGTTACCCAGATACGGGGATACGGATACGGATACGCGATACGTCGATACGGGGATACACCATTTTCCATAAAATATGGATACGGGGATACGCCCATATATATATATATTTATATATAAGAAAATTATTATTTCTTGAAAGAAAATAGCCGATTACAATGTAGCAATCTTTTGTAATGATCTCTTGTAGTTGATTCAGGTGGAGACTAGTTGAGAAATAGCACCAGTAGTAAACAGATATCCATCGATTTAAAAAACTCAGTGTATTTCAGCATACTCTGACTTTTCTACTTCTTCTCTAACACTTAAACATATCACCACATCCCACAACGGCTTCTTCTCACTATCATTTGGATGAATGATGAATTTGCTGCTAGATTAGCAGCCGTGCTAGCTCTAGATGCATTGACACTTCTAGTCACAATAATCATCAGATCTATAAAATATATATATACTCAAGCATCGAAGAGGCCAACAAGAAAACAGGAAAGGGGAACAAGAATAGATAAAATCACATGCAGACTCAAGCATCGAAGAGGCCAACAAGTCAATCGTTCAATGGAACTTGCCTAACTGGGGAACGAAGGAATCAAGTCAGTGGCTGCGACGGCGGCGATGTTGTGCCATGTTGGCGTTGCGTCCGGTGGTGGAGGCGATGAATACACCCAGACACAGATATGCATTCAGCGCCTGAAGGCCCGGTATGCAGCTACGGCGCCGGCGGCGTTGCGCTCGGCGTTTGGTGGCGGTGCTGAGTTCGGCCTTCGGCATGGTGGGCGGCGGCGCCTACGATGGGAAAGTGCCGCGAGGTGGTCGGCCTCGGGCGAGAAAAGTGGAGGCAGCGCATTCATCCTTACTAGGGATGAAGCCATACGGACGTATCGAGAACGTATCTGATTTATTTCAATTATTCGAAAATTGTGAAAATCGCTGATACGTACGGGATACGTATCGGACCGTATCCGATACGTATCCGTATCCCTTCACGTATCCGATACGGATACGACGCTTTCTGGACGTATCCAGGTAACTTAGCTTGGCGATGCAAATAGTAGACAAGCAGGATGTTTAGTTTGACCAAATTTATCGAAAAACATAGCAAAATTTTAAAAACAAAACAAATATAATATCAAATATATTGAAGGTTAGATTTAATGAAATTATTATTTTTTTTATTATAAGAGTTGTTATATTTTTATATAAACTAGCACGGTGGCTCGCGCAGATTGCGTTGCTAGCACCATTATATTTTCTCACATAAATAACATATATATTTTTCACATTTTATTATTAAATTATATTAAAATGGAAACATAATTTTAAATTAAATTCTAACTTGTCAAACTAACCAATATGCAATTTTCATATTGTAGTATAGACACGTGGTAGTTTGACTTAGACTAAATTTACTGCGTCTTATGATAGGGAGTAGCTAGCTATTGTTTGCAAGCTTAATTTGGTTGGCTCGATTAGGAAACCGAGCATATATTCCATTCAGTATGTTACCCTTCAGACGTAGGGCATGTCTGCTTTATTCATATCCATCTATCCTAACAGTCTCGAATAGATCAGTGTCGGAGCCAAAATTATTTTTAACATGAGTGGAGCCAACTAGCTAGTTAGGTAATGACTATAGAAAAAACAACATAACAGTGTTGGTTGCCTCGGTTCCAAGCTTTTCTATGCGGGTCGTTGTGGAACTGATATTGATGCTCTAATATTCTGACCAAGCCGTGTTCTCTCTAAAATTTTTAGAATATAAGGATGGGAACTAATATGTAATAACAATTATTTTCCTCTTCGTGCTAGAAGAATTGAAGTTTGACTAAATTGAAGAGCATAAAAATTAGATCTTTGTGTTCGAAAAAAAAATGTTCTCGCCAGAATAACCCAACAAAATATCTACCTTGTAATATCGTAAGCAATATGTACTGTGGCGTCCCGGAATAATTGATGGAGAAAAAAATAGGGAGTACCTATACATCTTTTGAAAGATTTTTATGATCGTATCACACAGATTTTTAATCTTTGGATTAAAATCCGATAGATATAATAAAAAGCAAAAAGCAATTAAGAAACACCATAATGGACACTAAATTACCATATCCTCAAGAAAAAAACCAAATCCAATATAAAATTTAAAATTTACATGCGAAGATTCAAAAATTACAGTGTAACTTACAAAAGTTACAGTGTAAGTTTCATAAATTACACTGTAACTTACAAGAAAATACACTGTAAATTTGAGTGAGAAAATCGAGTGAGAGATAAGAAAAAATCTTTTGAGTGAGATATAGCAAAATCGAAAAAATAACGCTAGAATTAGCAAGCTGTTGGCACATCAGCCTCAAGATGACCGATGACTGTTGGGCTTGTGGGCTAATTGTGCTAGGCGTGCAGCACTAGCAGCAACCTTGGGCTTTGGCCCATCCAACGAGTACGAGAGCCAGCAGCAGCAGCAGTAGTTTGCAGGTCCGTAGCTAAAAGAATGATCCCACCTGGCCACCTCGAGAATTTGAGGCAAAATGTTATTTATAAGGATGCTTGCCGTGAGAAAATGTTATTTATAACACCGAGTTTATTTTTACAGGAGTGTGTTAGTACAGCGTAGGAGTGGTGAATTGGGCCTATGAGACGATGGGTCGAAAAAGAATTCTCCGAACCCCAGTATTCGTCACGATCGCCGTGCATACATATGTTCAACCGAACGCCACAGCAAGCACTGCACGATATACCACACTACGGACGGAGTAGCATTCAATGGTCGAGGGTGAAGTACATGTCGAAGACGACGACGATGGCGGTGTCCGTGGAGCTGAGAAGCTTGCTGGTCATGTACCCGCGCGCGAACCGGAGCTTGCCCGTGCCGCCCACGATGCTCCGCTCCGACGGGCCCGTCGTGATGAAGTGGCCCTGCGTGGCCAGCGTGCTGCCGCTGTACGCGCCGTAGTCGGAGAAGACGAAGTTGATGGCCGTGAGGCCGCCCGTCTCGTCCAGCGACGCGTGCACCGCGAGGCCTTGCGCCCTCCCGATCAGCCGCGACGCCGGGTCCGGCCCCTCCCGCAGCGCGTTGTCGAACACGTTCACGTCGCCGAACGTCGACGAGTTCCTGCCGTACATGTACGACGTGCCATCACGCAGGTGGTACACACTCCAATTAAGGGGCTATACACATTGTAGCCAAAATAAACCTTACAAAAATTTGATAATGTTAAAATTTTGATAAGTTGATAATATTACTAAAAATTTGACATGATTTCTTATATATTTAGCAAAATTTGACAGTTTCCATTAAAAAAATTTGACAACCAACATTATTACAAAATGATATGGTTGAAAATGGCATTAATCTGAACACACGCTAATTAAGCTTCCGTGGACTCATGGTCAGGTACATACCGGTGAAGGCTGGCGACGTTGACGACGGTGGCGTTGGGCGTGCCGGCGTCGACCTCGTGGAAGTAGAAGTGGAGATGGGTCAGCTCCGCGTCCACGACGCTGCAGACGATGATCGGCAGGAGGCAGAGGACAAGGAGAGGAAACCGAGCAGCGGCCATGGTGTGAGCTAATTATCTCCTCGATCTGTGCGTGGTGTCAGTGATAGATGAGCCAATTTTATGGTGAGGAAATAGGAATAAGAGGCTGTGTGGTCTATTACTTCGTACTCACAAAAATGACCCTTCGATGCGCCTCGTCTTGTTTGGTTGCGTGACTTCCGCACCTCGCGCGAGAGGAACTAGTGTCTTCTTCCGCTGCCAAACGTTGGATAGTCGCAATCTGATGTAGCCGCAAGGTAGTTGCATGGAACAGTTGTACTTTATTTATTCCAAGTAACACGCATCCCCCTTATTTAGAATAAGACGCCTGTGTTCGTTAGTGATAGTTAGGAATTTTTCTTTCCCTCCGTATGAAAACTAGTTACTACCTCTATCCCAAAATATAACAACTAGTTATCCAGATTCATAGCTAAAAATGCTTATATTTTAGGACGGATGTAATAGTTCATTAGCACATTTTTAATTAAGTTTAAAGAATTTAAAAATAGATTAATATAATTTTTTACAACCTTTTTATATATTTATTTTAAAAAAGTATTGTTTAGCAATTCAGAAAACATACTATAAAAGAGAGCAGAAGCTGAAAAATTGAGTTCAGAACGCAGAGGCTGTTCAGAACGCAGAGGCTACCTTACGTAATTTCTATTATATCCTAGGTCAACTTGAAGGGATTGATGCCACACTAATAATTAGGAACTGATAGGAACATTTTATCGAACGATAACGTGGAAATCACCATCCGTGGTCGCTAGTCCATCTGATGCCACAAACATTTGCTACACTGCCATAGAAGTGAGCAGTAGCAATAGTCGTGGCACACCAATGTTTAGGGGACAAAAAGGAGCTTAGTTCTAATAACTCTTCCACCATCTGATTCTCCTATGAATGTGTGCTACGGTTCCCTTTGTACAAGAGGCATCATTGCCATAATATAATCTGTTACTATACAATTGGTGTACAACATTGTTAGGTCATACCGGAAGGTTCTGTTAGCGGGTGATTGGTGAACACGTCGGCGTCGGCGAGTCGAAAATGATCATCAACATCAGTCACCTCTGCAGACGGTCCAAGGATGCAACCAGGGGCATAGAATTCTGATGGTACCTTGTTCTCAGCTAGTCAAGCGATTATCTGCTTTCTCCTTTGGTGTCCTCTCTTCCTGTATTTCCTCCAGGTCGTCGTCTTCACTACGCTTGCCAGCTTGCTCCTTCCAATAAGCAATTAACTTCTTCAACCTCATGATTTCCTTTGGGGCAACATGCTTGCTCGTATCATTGATAATGCAACGCACTCGTGAAGCATACCTGCAAGATGGAGGAAAAAAAATGCCAGTCAATACTCAACAGGTGTACACGAGCACCAGGGGCATAACACAAAAAGACTTGTATACTGGAGCAATAGAAATTCATACATGAGTGAATTGTAAGTCTCCTCCAGGTTGGACTCTGCTGGGGAGACATTCACAAACATCAAGGTTTTCGCATTGCCTCCTAGAGAATCACTCATCAGCATTGTCAACTTATGGTTCCGATAAGGTATATGTTGTCCATCAGAAGATAAAGCCCCAATCACATCGGCCAATGCAGAAAGAGACTTATTGATGCTTTGAGCTTCTTTCAGTTGTTTTCCTGCTGAGCCGGACTTCTTCACCCTCTCAGAACCAGCAAGGTCCACGAAACTTAGCTGTTCACACGGAAAATTTTGACAGCTTAGAATAGCATCTCACAGCCTAGCTTAACATATAGTGTGTTCTGTGCAGAGTTTATTTATTTTTAATTAATTATAACAAATAAAAATCACAAGAAAAATAAAACTTAGAACATAGTTTTATGTGGATGCCTAAATCAAATATGCAAGTGATACAGCAATGCGTTCAGTTTTATGAAATATATATTCCGACAAGCATTATGCGATAGATACTCCCAGTCAAAACTCAAAACAAAAGGCTGTCAAATTACGAAAATAACTAGATGCAAAGAGTTATTATGGGCAAACAAGTGTCATACATAAGAAGGCAAAACCTATCAACTTGAGGTAAGGTATGGTAATCAATCTTCATAATATGTCCACTGAAATATGGACATATATGGTAGATGTTTAGTTTGATATCTGAGGAACCTATCATGCAAAGGTATATGTTAATAGGTATTTTGTAAAAGCGAAAATTTTAAACAATATACAGGTAAGTGCTAGAGACAGTTAAATGGAGACAATAAGACTCAAATATAGTTTTTTTATAAAAAAAATTGTGAAACAAATTGGTTATGCGACACAGCAAGGCTAGCATGAGGTTTCCAGTTACAACCCACCATACCTTTCCTCTTGCATAAGATTGAGTCTGGAGGTTGGTACTTTCAATAATGATTGAAAGAATTAAATGAGACCTTGAGCTCTCATCATTCATATTTGTTCCAGCGGTGTGTCTTCTCTCGGAACCTCTTAAAATTATAGCCCTCAGTTCTTCAAAACTTGAAATGTTCACAACTGTCACATTTTCAACAGTAACAACCCCCTAAAAGGAAAATTATAAATTAATTAGCTCTATAAAACTGTAAAATAGCAACAACTCATGAGCAATTAAAGATATACACATTTTAATAGAGGGAAGTCCTGAAGGAAATTTGCATTGGTCAGAGGTTTGTCTCTACTCCCTGGCCACTATTACCCTCAAACTGTAGCTATTTGTGTTATACTCCTAGTTCTATTATGGAGGTACAGGAACACAGATGAATGTTAC
This sequence comes from Oryza longistaminata, assembly GCA_009805545.1. Taxonomy (NCBI): domain Eukaryota; kingdom Viridiplantae; phylum Streptophyta; class Magnoliopsida; order Poales; family Poaceae; genus Oryza; species Oryza longistaminata. Next base: position 30,531,286 of record CM020181.1, read on the forward strand.
CGTGCATCATCTTTTACCTAAAAGGTGCTAAAATTGATTGCCTAAACTTGCAACAACAAATGTAAACCAAATTAGCGAAAATTATATTATCTTGCTTGAAATGAGCAAACATTAATTTTATGACAGTACAAGATGTTACTTTTGAGGCACAAAATATAGTCAAATGGGAACATAACTTGTCCTTCTAATCAACAGATTTCAACAAAAGCAGACAACGTGTGAAGCAAGAACAAAGAAGGTTAACATGTCTTGGTCCTATACCTTGGAATCCTTTTTTATTTCCAATTTTTGGCGTGTTGCGTTTTTGGCCAACAACAGGTCCACAAGATTATCCTGATAAAGTTCAACCATATATGCCTGCATATCATATGAAAGTCAAAATAAATCACTTTGTTAATAGTACAACTGTTGTTTACATAGGCCAAATAAATAGGTATCATCCAATGCATATAAATGTATTTAAGGATGCACATGAAAAAATTGTTACCTTCAAAGAAAATGAATATTTGTGACCATCACGCTTTATCACCCTAAAAAGTTCAGAGGTAGCCCTTGGAGTAAGACCAGGATTGTTTTCAGATCCATAAATTGTAAAAGTTTTTCCAGAACCAGTTTGCCCATAAGCAAATATACAAACATTATATCCATCAACGGCCGATTGAACTAGATACTGCATCACAAAATTCATGATAAACACATGGAGTCCAATTGCAAATAATCTAATGGCACATGTATGTTAAAAAGAAGTGTTAAAAAAAAGGTCACCTTCGTGTCCTCAAATACTTCTTCTTGGGTAGTGTTAGCATCAAAAACACGGTCATATATATGTTGTTTTGACTTGTCATCTTTCCATGGATGTGCAACTGTAAACTCATCAGGGCTGCAAACAATATTCTTGTCCTTTTCAGTGAGCTCCTTATCATTTAGAGGACGCAGACGACAAAAAACTCTTATTTTTCCCTTCATATCTGTGAGCAATTATGATTCAATTAGAAACCAAGATATCATAAAATACTATAAGAACTCAAGAAAAGTAACTTCTATTTCTAGCATACCTTCAATTGTGTTATAATAACGCTTTCTCAGAACCTGCTCTTGCTTATAAAGATTTTCAAGCTCAATCAATTGTGCTCCTTGCCTTTTAAGAATCTCAGCAGTCTGTTGGTTTTTTCTGTCCACATCCTGAAATATGAAAAATAGAATTTTACAAATTTCTGAAGGTCCTATAAGAATATTGAATGTACTTGTCATATATCTTGTACGTACCGCTTTGAACTCTCGTAACTCGTCAAGTTCTTTGAGACTGTTTTGCAATGTATCCACCTCAGCATTTCTTAAGGCAAGAGTCGATTCAGTAACATTCAGGGAACGTGTTCTGCTTTCCAGTTTTTGCTCCAATTCAGCAATACGAGATTTCAGCTTGCAACATTCATCCTCATAAACTCTTTCCATATTACTTTTCTGTATAGTTGAAGAAACCATATATACTCAAAAATATGAAACAAAAAAAACTATGCAATGCTCACAGTGAACTATAATTAGGGGATCCAGGATAAGCAAAAGAAAACCTCTTCACTTTTTGCTCTTTCAAGCCTTTGAACCTTCTGGTCAAGCAGATTATTTTCCATTGTTAATTTCTTTGATAATTCCTTGGATGCATCAAGCTCCTTCTTACAGGATTTTAACTCCTCCTCGAGCTTTGCTAACATCTGTTCAGAACCCCCAAAAGGTCAAATGTATAATAACAATTTGCAAACCTAGGGTTGGCTACAAAAGATACGAGCAAATCATTTAAGACAAAACACAGCCTTAAAGATATCTAATTGTTCTAAGGTACCTCAATGCTATTATTGACAGTGCCTACAGTTGGGAGAGTATCTCTCTCAAAATGGTTTCCTGATACTCCTGTTCTATTACTGCTTTCTTGGCCCTGACCACTTTTTAATCTGGTCTCCAGTCTAGTTTTCTCCATCAGTGCAGCCTGATAAAATTGCAAGTTAGATTATACAAAATATTTAGCCAAGCTGACAGTTTATCACCATACCTGCAAAGAGGAGTCCTTTTCGTCACAAAGGGATTTTAGTTTATCAAGATCATTTGTTACTTCTTTAATGCTTTGCCGTTCAGATTGCAAGGTATCCCTCAGCCCTTCTAATTCTTTTTGCATATCTCTTTCTTGTTTTGTCTTCTTCTGTAACTCCTCATTCAACTATAAAAAAAAAAGACAACCAGTGACAAATGAGCTATGTAAGTAATGGTTTCTTCCATGCTAAATATACAATGACATTATCTTCAATATGTTGCAACTTGCAGACCAAAGTAGGATCTTAAAGATATACCTTACTGTTACTGAGACTTTTAGTATTTATGAGGCAAGGCATAGAGACCGTTTTAACTAAAAATGGCAGATGTACTCAAGCACTCCATGAATAGATGCTTAAAAGAAATATGGCACTAAAAAAAATCATGATTTTAAGCCATATTCTCTGTACGAAAATCCACCAATAACATGAGACAGAACTGCCTTGTAGACCTTTAGAGTTTGACCTGCTAGTCTAGTTCATTGTCTACCATAGAAATGAGTGAAATTATAACATGTATTGAAATCCTTCGATATGCATGAATTCAGCTTTTCACCTAATATGTTATTTTTATATGTGATGCTGCAAAAAAAAACTAAGTAATATACCATTCACCTTCTTTTTATCTATCACAGAGGGTTATAAATTGGCATAGGCCAGGAAGCATTAATCAAATAACCGTTTGCAGACAATAATCCAATAATGATCAAGTGATCTAGATATTGAATCTAAACTAGCACAGAAAATTACACTAGATCATACATTTCAGCTAGAGGCAATAACAAGACAGTTCTCCCAAGATTATAAACTATAAGCAGTGTTCATTATCAATATTATTTTACGGCTAAAACTACTTACCAGATCTGCTTTCCTTTCAGATTCCTCAACTGCTTTTGACAGTTCTTGGACACGTTTCTCATATATTTCAATATTCGGTGGTTTATATGTTTGAGAAACATCGTTTTGAGAAACTGCGCTAGTAGCAGAGCGTGCTTTTGAATATCTGCGGAGCATCACATCATTGATATGCGTCTGAAGTGCTACACATATTTCCTCGCCCTAAAAATCAGATGGTTATTTCACAGCCTACACATAGTATGAATTATTTCCTGCTAGACATTTAAAACTAACCTGCTTAGTTTCAAACTGAAAGATATGAAGAACACCAGCGACTCTCATTTTAAAGAAAACAGCGGTATTGCTGCTCCCAAATTGCATGATATCTCTCAGTTCTGCAGAATGAAGATATTCCTTGGGAACCGGACGGAAAAAGTGAACCTGCATTAACGCAGAAAAAGAAATTAGCTAAAACTGGCAGAAAACGTATAGCATTTCAACATGTGATTAGGCATCAGACCCCTCGTTTGTTTATTCCCAGAATGATTCTTCCAGGTAAAAGTCCTATTGGATCATCAATCTTCCGGACACTGAAGAAAACTGAGTTCCCATATGGAAGAGTCCTTAAGATTCTGAGAAACTGTTGCCTTGCATCATCTTTTGACAGATGTTCCTGAATGCAACAATAAAGCACTTAGGTAATTGAGAAGTATCAAGCATATTTTGCATGTAAGTTCAAATTGAGAAATTTACTACTTCATCACAACTTACATTGAAATAATTCATTTGAGAGAATAATAAATTAATTTAGATTTGCAAAACCTCCCCTTTCTTACAACTAGAGGTTAGTCAATCATTGATATGATGGACGCAAGCCATGGAGTTGAATAGGAAAAGCATGTTACAAATTGAATAGACATAAAATAATTAGATCGAGTTGTGTGGTATCATAAAGTTGTACAGATAGGTAAATACCATTAACTGATAGCGTGAGACAATGTCAAGCTCCCAGTCTCGCTTTGCTCTTGTAATTGCAACTTGTCTGGGTAGAAATCTCTCTAAAAGAGATATCCATTCACTAGGAAGACAAGAAAATTTCATGTCAATAAAACAAAAGGATGTATCTTATTGTTACAGTAGCTGAGACTACATTCAAGAGTGAAATGGGAGATCAGGCAGGGCCTTACAAAATACTTACACACAAGACTCAGGATTGTCAACAAAGCCAATTTCGACCAATATTTGCAGAGCAGATAGCTGTGCAGCATCATCCCTACCTACTGGATAGTTTCCTAAAATATAATCATGTTGTAACTGCATAGCAATTATATTAGTCAGCACTTCCAAGGAAACAATATTACTTCTGTAACGTAAGAATTGGCAGCGCTTCAATCAGCTGCCCAGGCCAGTACCTGGACATAAGATAGCTGAACAAACATCGGATCAGTTATAGCCTCATCGGACTCACGGAAGAGGCGTTTTTTAAATACAAGTTTGCAGTGTAAAATTTCTCCTTTGTTCCGATCCTTAGCTGCCTTGAATTCAGATAGGAGGTCACCAATATATTTGTTATCATCTAAACCAATGTACTCCTCTGTGTATGAAAAGTAAGGAAACAAAAGTGCTGTTAAAAACAACAGAAAGGGAGGAAAAGGTAGCCTTGTGACTTTATACTGAAAGAAATACCATTGCCAACATCTGAAGACTTGGATCCATTAACAACCTTTCGGCATTCAAAAAGGCTGAAACTAGAATATACTGAAAGTTTGATAATGCCAGCAAGTTCCTGTCATTATAAAATGTTATGTTTTCTTAGAGCTTACAACTTCAAATACACCGTACAGAAACAGTAAAAACTATACGAAAAGTTCTGATGAATAATACAATAGTATTTCTGATATTCGAACCGAGTTGTGATGTTGGGAATCTCTGCTCTGTGGCAACCAGAAGCAAGACCTAAGTACCTAATAAATTGAAGTAGAACTATATTTGTATGGAAACATTGAAAATATATTTTGGCATAAAACATGAAATCAATTAACTGTCCTCAGTCCCCATGCACATAAAAGAGATATATTCATAGTTTTTACTCCCTCCGTCCCATAATATAAGGGATTTTAGAGGGATATGACACATCCTAGGACAACGAATCTAGTCAGGATTCGTTGTCCTACGATGTGTCACATCCCTCCAAAATCCCTTATATTATGGGATGGAGGGAGTACCTATTTAACAAGCCCATCAGTTGGCTAAAAATCATGCCATGTTCATATGGTTATTATTAAACTACCAGACCAATAATAGCTTAATCACATGAAAGTTGCACCCGTACCAACAAAATATTATGTGTCTGATTGTGAATTATTCTGAAGAACTCAACAGCATTAGCATATATCAATTTCAAATCTACTTGCAGAGGAGAAATGTAAATACCTCAACAGCATCAGCAACAGTTGTTGCCATGTCATATGTGATCTCTTCAAAAGTTTCATCCAAGAAAAAAACAATTGTTGTAAGTTTACGGCTGGATAAAAGAGCCTCTATCTCCTCCCGTGCAGGAATTGTAACCCTAGGGCCTGCCTTAACTGAGCGTTTCAGTGCATTTAGTGTGTTCAGTGCTAGAACTCGAACATCAGAATCAGTTGTAGCGCCATGAGCAATGTAGTGAACATACTCAGACAAGTATGCTCCAATATCTTTGCTTGGTGGCATGGATGACGCACATAAATACATAAGCTCCCAAGCTCTTATTAACCAAGCCCTGTAAGTACAAATAATAACATTCATAAGATGGTTGTATCCCATAGAATTGCTATCCATGAGAAATCTGCTTCATACCTGTCGGGATTGTTACGTGTTTGTTTTGAAATCTGTGCAAAGAGCTCATCTCTCAGTTCAGAACGTTTCAAAGTATGCTTGTAAAGCTTTGCAACAAGTTCAATTCTTTCATCCAAACTTATTATTGCTGGGGAATCGATGCCCATGTACTTCAGTATGACATGGAATAACTTAATTGAACGGCTTACAAGGTCACTACTTATTTTTAGCAATGACGTTGGAATAGGATCCTGCAAAAATAGACCAAAGAAACTCTGAATAATAGAAGCATTGCCATTTTTATCATAATCTTATACTTTTGCAAAGGATTTGAAAACATAAACAAATTGCTCAAAATGCAACCTAACAGATAATGTGGGGATTGATGGCATCACCTTTTGGAAGCACAACATATCTTCCAAGGTGAACTTTTCACGAACATGTGGTCCCACAGATTTCTTCGAAAAAAAACCACGTTTTCCAGCTGAATGGATCTGTTTTTGCATTGCCTTCAGAAAGCCCTCTACCTGTCATATACTCATATTTCAGTACTACGATTAACATGGCAGTCATATTAATCCATTATACGTGCGTACTGACACTAATAATTGATTCTATTGAAATATTTCCATGCTCCTATTGAATCACTGCAGTCTACAGGTACTGAACGCAGGGACAAAATTTACAAATAAACACAGAACTCTAACGAACTAAGTTAAATCAAAGATTCAAGTATGATCCAGTTTACAACCAATGAGAAGATTGTGAGGAGCCTTTCCCAATTCTTCAGCCTGGTAAGTTTCCTACTTGCAAATACTAATGTTAAGGACAAAAGGACTAATGACGAGGTAGACAAGCCTATTTATTCAAGTTAGAATAGTGCAAAATGCATAGCTATATGAATACTTATTCTTTCTCTCAATATTTCACCATCCATTTATAGAGAAAACATCAATTCTTAGTTGTTACAGGATCTCATCAAATTTATTACATGGTGATAATTATGATGGGCATCTTCCGTCTCATACAATCAACTGTTGCAATTGTTCAGCAAAACAATGCCTCAGCTCTAAAGCGTACGCTCTTGTAAACCACTAAAGGCACAACATGGTCATCGATCGTAATGTAAACAATTGAACATGGATGAGATATTGCTATCGCCATGGGATGTATCACACCATTGGGAATGCTAGCATATACCTGGAACCTATCAATAAGTGGAATTGCTCCAGCAAGTTCCGGAGGTATGGACATAGACAAAGTCGTCGGAGTACTGCAAAAACAGTAATGCAGAGAGTAAATAGGGATCCATTCTACCTCACAGAGCAAATAAAAATCGCATGTGAATGTGCACGGAACACAGCTTGGTAAATAGGGATCCAATGGCGAAGTTCAGAATAACAAAAAATTTGGTACCCGAAGCATTTAAGCAGTAGTAAGGTAGGCCAGGATTCGAGTACAACAAACACACCCAATTATAGCGACACTAATCCAAAATAAATGAGTAAATCCTTCTCTCAACCCAACTTTTCCTCTACTTTCCAGCAGCCTGGGAAACTTTTAGGTAATCATACACAATAGAAAATTCAAAACCTCAGACGAACAAAACTTATCCGAAATTTCAGCAGGAAATCAAAAATCGCCAAACCGACAGCAGAAACACCAGGGGGAGGAGACAAGCACTCACGGTGGCGCGAAGCTGTAGCCGTCGCTGTCGTACCCATCGCCGCCGCTGGCGCCGCCACCGTTCATGCTGGAGGTTGCCGAGCCGTGCAGCGGCGTGGCGGCAGCAGCCGCGCCGTTGCTTCCACCGACGCCGCCGGCCGCCATCTCCCTTATCCACCCCCCTCCTCCTCAGAGACGCAACCCCTCAACCTCAAGCCTCAACTCCCATCCACCACGCAGCAATCACTACCAACCACCACCCAGAACCCCCTGAACCCCGCCCCCGTTAGCCGGCGTGGAGCAGCGCGGCCCTCAGATCCAGCGACACCCCAAAAACGCAAGCAGAAGCACCAGCTCAGAGCCCCGCGGCTCCCCGCTCCGTGCAGCACCAGCAGCTCGATGAATGGACGCAGATCCCGCCAATGCAGGCCTCGAAAGTATAGATAGACAGCTACTCGCACGGCGTGTCGGGGTGTGGGGAGAGGACCGGGTCGCCGCCGCGTCCGCCCGCGGCCGGCAGGACGAGATCCAAGCCAAGGGGGCGGCGCGGGGCGGTGCAGGAGGAGGGAGAGAGAGAGAGAGGTCGAGGTGCGAGGGAGACAGGGAGAGGCGAGGGGCTCACGAGAGGGAGGAGTAGTGGCGGCGAGGACGAGGAGGCGGAGGCGGAGGATTAAAGAAATCACGCAGCAGCGCCAGCGAGGGAATTACTACTCGCTCTCGCTTCGATTTTCATTTGATTTTTCGGGGGGGAGGTGCGCTTGAGGAGAACAGTTCTCCGCAACAGTTTGCATTGTTTTTTTTCTTTTTGGAAAAATGCTTTTTTGAATTAAGAGCAAGGGGGAAGGTGGGCCCGGGGGTGGCGTGCCTCTGTCCTGTTGGGCCCACTCTACAGTGATGACATGGCCGTCAAGCGTGAACCGCGCGATGAGCAACGTGACACAGCATGCATCCTGACGTGAAGATTTTTACTTCTCGTACTCTAGTCCAGGCAGTAGATGAGTTGATTTTCATTTGCCTATTTACAGCTTCACGTAGTAGTATAAACATAGAGTCGTATCTGGTATGCAATGATATACTAATGGTAATACTGGTAACTCTTTTTTTTTTGGATTTTATAGTACGTACTGAATCACGCTATTTATTTGTGCAATGAAGTGAAGCGTACTACTAAGGGCCCCTTTGAATCAAAAGATTTATGTAGGAATTTCATAGGATTCAAATCCTATAGGAAATTTTCCTATTTAGCCATTTGATTCAAAGAATTGAAGCTTTCCAAATCCTATGAAATTCCTATGGAATGGTACATTGCATGTGGATTTTGGAGAAAATTTAGCAAGAACTCCAACCTCTTGGAAAATTTCCTTTGACTCTATCTCTCTTATCCGATTCCTGCGTTTTTCCTGCGCTCCAATCAAACGACCATTCATGTGTTTTTCCTGTGTTTTGTAATCCTCTGTTTTACACTTCAATTCCTGTCAGAATCATATATTTTTCGTATTCCTTCGTTTTTTCTACCATGCGATTCAAATGGGCCCTAAACCAAAATGCATTCATTTACCCCGCATGAGTTGGAATTGAACGAATCCATGTCGGATGTCCCTCCCCCCTGCGATTCCACGTGTAGCGATTATGGGTCCCTACGGGAGAGCAAATAGGATATGACATCGCTTTCTGTCCCGTTCCTCCCATCTCAAATTCTTAATTTGTCCTGGCATTTTGCAAGCCTATATATTCCTTCAATATTGGGAATGTTGTTGCATCCAGCCTACTCCTCCTAGTATAACGGCAAACAAGAAAAAAAAACATTAAGTTTGGCAGAACGTGGTGTCCTCGAACTCGTTTAGCAGTAAAACCGAGAAACATCCGGTATACTACTATCGATGTTGCTAGCGCCGCTTGTACCGATGTTTTTTTTGATAGGGCTAATGTCAAAATTGAGTCCCACTCCGGTGCTTTCTACTAGGAGTAGAAAATAATTTGAACCGTTAATCGTATATGATTGAACGGCTCAGATCTATTTCTACTCCCACCACATTTAATGGTAGTAGAATTGTGGAGGGATATTTTTGTCCCAGAAAAATTATTTGTGGAGAGGTATTTGTCCTTTTCACTTTCTAAACCTAGCTACACTCACTCGTCTCTCGTTCTGATCCGGCACGCATTTGCAATTGGATAAGCAAAAGCTCCGCCGTCTCTGGCCCAAGTCCGGCGACGACTACCTCCTCTTCTGGTATTCTCACGTACACCCGTCGCCGCCATGCACACACCCTCTCTCGAGCTACTCGTCTACTACTACGTGTACACGTATAAGTGTACTGATGCACGTATAATATACGCGGTGACGTGATGGAGGAGTTCCACAAGGAGATGCGGCGGCTAGCCGACGAGCTGCTGGAGTTGTTCCTCAGGGTGGGCGCTAGGTCTCACCGGCGTTGAGGCGGAGAGGAGGATCGCCAAGACGATGACGGCGACGATGCACTGGTACCCGAGGTGCCCGGACCTGCGGCGAGCTCTGGGACTCATCGCACACACCGACTCCGGCTTATGCTCCAGAGCATCGTGCCAGGGCTGCAGCTATTCCGGCGAGGACCAGACCGGTGGGTGGCGGTGCCGGCGATCGTTCCGGGCAACTTCGTCCTCAACGTCGGCGACCTCTCTTCCACATGCATACTCACCAACGGCCGCTTCCACAGCGTATACCACCGCGCCGTCGTCAACCGCGACCGCGACAGGATATCGCTCGGATACTTCCTCAGCGTTTCCGGCGGCGGCCACGGACCACGGCGAGACGGCGAGCTTGACGTGTACCTTTTGTCGATTTCTCACGAGTACGTACTGTACACGGTATCTGAGGCGAGAGATTAATTGCAACACAGAAAGGAGAGGGAGATCTCGTCCCCATTTTTATGCTAGTTTTACTTCGATCCGCCTTTGTTCGGGCCCCGGTTGGACGTATAGCGCAGGCCTACCATGTGAGATGCCAGGGCGAGAGGTGAGAACACCAATGATGTATCATGAGTACGCACGTACGCTGATAACGAAAGGAATCGTGCAGCAAACGCTCGATGTGTAGTACATAGCATGACACTTGCTGGATGCTGATCCCCTGAAAGCGTAAGCTGGGATTAGATCGGCATCATCTACGTCGCCGTCGACAGCTATTGTTTGTAGTGTGTGTGTCTAGCTTTTTTGTTGGTCGTAGTCTGGATATCAAAGTCAAGAAAGCTCAGGAATTCCCTTCAAGTTTTGCCAAAGGGTATTTAGTGGCTACGGCTAGATAGCTAGGACACTGCATCATGCATGTATATTTACTGACCGGTTGTTAGCTGGACAGGCCAACAGATATCCAGCGACAATCGCACTACGAGTCTAGAATGATGCTACTGATTATCTGACTGTATCTATACATATCCAATTAAGCAATTACTGATTTACTGTACCGATGTTTTATGCAGGCAGGTACAGGTAATTAACCAAAGAGGGTTCCATTAAACAATTCCTATGCTCCAAACGGACCTGTTCTTCACAGGGGTCACGAAGCCATTGTGGGATTGAAAACATCTCCTTAGAGGCTCTCTCGGTTTTTATTGAAAAGAAAAAGGGTTCAAATTTCTCTGAAAAACTGGTGAAATTCGGACAAAATTTATCAAAAAATAAATTTTAGTTCCATTGTTTAATCTGATTGGTTTAACAAGGGGTTGTCAACTTAAGCTATCTCAATTCTCAAAACTTCAATATTTTGTAACCGAACGATGTTCATTTCTGTGAACCATGTACGAGGTGAAAAAAAAGTCAGAGAATTCAAAAAATAATACAGTTGAATCAACAAGGAGATCCCACCATTGTGTAAAGACTAAAATAAGTGTACCCCTCTTGATGTTTGGACAACCTTTTCTCGTTTTTGGCTACAATCGATTTAATCTCTAACAAGTTTTTTAAAAATATATATCTAACACACTGATGTTAAAATCACAGTGAAATTACGAAAGCCGATTACTGCTAATACTAGTACCAATTACCACGAGGAAGCGAGCGCCCTGCTGACAGGACGGTTTGGTCTCAGGATGTACAAAAAAGACCCGGATTGTCACATGTTCCAGCCCCGATTTTGTCACATCACGCATGGTTAAACGTTGATAGTGTTGAAAATTTTGCACAGAATTAAAAGATGCGTGTGGGAATTAGCGGCTGAGCCGCTCTGGCAGCTATTGGACCCCCCGAGCTAGTCCCAAATGGAATGCACGTACGCACCGTCGCACCGTCCACTGCCGCACCAGACGGCCACGAAAACGACGCGGCGCTCGCTGTACGTTCAACGAGGACGCCGACCCGGATCACCTAACTCGAAATGCACTTGCGTTGAGAGAGACACTGTCACGTACTACGCCGCGGGCCGCGGCGAGTAAAAAAGACGTGACCCCGCCCGCCTCGCGTACATGTAATGTACCGGTTTTCTATCTTGATTGCTCGATCGCGTCGCACCCGGCAAACGCATCCAATCCAACCACCATCAACGTTTTTTTTTTTTTTCCAAGGACAAGGATCCGTGTCGGAGACGGAGGACGGCATTGAGTGGGCGTCACGTATTTCCGCGAGGCCTCAGCCGTGAACGAATGAATACTTCTTGCGTCAATTCTTCCCAATATTTTAATCTCATCCAATTGATTTGGGAATCAAACCCAAAATTCAGATGTTAAGTTCATCGAATAACAGAAGAATGGGCGGTACATCATGCAAAATGTTCATATTCCAGAAAGAGGAAGATAGCTTTTTATTTGGAAGCTGAAACTGCTACTGGCAACAAATGTTGACATGCAGGAAATATATAGATTTCTACAAACCTTTTCAAAGCCAGAATGCACAATAGGCAAAACAATTGGAGTTACTGGTGCTCGGATGATAAGACTGGCAGTTCCCCACTTCAGACGTCTGATTGGCTGATCATCTTGAGCTATTTTTCCTTCAGGGAATGAATGCAACTGTTTGAATATGTCATGACGAGATTTGAAATTAAATAAAGGCCAAAATTATGAGTAGAGATACAAGAACTGTCAATGATAGAATGGTCGGTGATGAAATGAAGAAAATGTGCATACCCAGTCTCCAGTGCTAAGCACTTCAAGGGCTTCAGTCATATGATCCTGATAAATTCCAGCACCTCGTGTGATCGGCACACATTTCCCTGTGCACACAATTATTTGTTAACAGCAGGATTGTCACATGATGCAGAGAATATTTATTAAGAAAAAGATTGCCAAATTGTGATGTGCACAAAAACACCAATGTTGCATGAACTGAATTTCCCTAAAATGTAAGGTCAGGAGCAGCAAAAGAATAAAGAAGCTGAAAACAGAACAGAATATTTCAAATAGCAAATGAACTAGACACAACACGTGTTAAGACACGATAATATTGTTGTTGTGTTAGCACCAGCACAAATAGCACGGAAAGTACCAGAACATATCATTTGGTGGGAGATACTGAAAATCAGAGGGATAATTAAATGGTTAATGCTATCTATATGGCAAGTACAAGACGCATTAATACTATGCCCAGCAGTCCCATAGTTCAACAGGGAAATATTACCAACAGAGAATGGTTTGACAATCAGTAACATATTCCGACAGGGGAGAATGTCAATTAAGGATGGTTGACAAATCAGTCACTTCATTCAAAAACATATAAATCTCCATTACTAAACAGAAAACCACTAAGAAAATGGTTCATATCTTTGAAATGAACTATGCGCTAGGGATCACACAGAATGGTGGGATGGCGCCATTTGTTGTGTGGTCTGCCAGTGTTCGTTGCCTTTTCTTTTCATTTCATGCTGTAGCTGAACTTTGTCAATTCCAGAATCTAATTTAAGCGAAGATCAGGCAAAATGCCCAATTTTCTACAAGGTATTCTGTTATGGTTTACCATTCTGAGTTGTCATCAGCCAGCCAATCAAATCAATGCAAAAAAAAAAAAAGAAGAAAAGAAGAAAGAAATAGGAATATAATGACGTATAAGAAGCCTCACCAAGTCGAAATATGTAAGACATGAACACATTCCTGAAGCAGATGTCCTCTGCTGTCAACACCCATCTTTGAAGTTTGGCATCTGTAGTTGGAAAACCCTTGAATCCCCACATAAGTGGGTCATCCATCCTGGTACAAACAAGTATAGCATAACCACAAGGTTATTGAAACGGCCAACAAAGAACAAATTTACGCAGAGAACTGTACATCCAATTCATAACTATCCATCACTATTATTTGTGGCACCGAGATGTCCCATATGGTCATATGTATATAAAAAGATAATTTGTCAACCGGACATGTAAATATTCATCTTCTGTTTGTTTCACATGCATTTTGTCACAAAGAAAAATACAAAATGCAGTTTCCTTACAAATGGCATAGAGAGGAATGATAAAACTAAACAAAGTTAGATGAAAAATGAGAGATCCAAATTCCATAAGTACAGTCTCAATCTAGTTATATGCTTCAGTCTAACTAAAATTTCAACAATTTAAATTGAAAGCCAGTTATGTAACATGTTCCCTATTGGCATCATTGTGGAGCCAGGGCCAACACAGGTGACCAGGGGCGGAGCCACGTGTGGGGCAGCTTGGGCTTGAGCCCCACACGTGGCAAAGAATTTCAATGGCAAAATACCAAAATTTAGATATAAACTCAGTGAAAATTTTGAAACAGCATAGCTCGGCCCTACTCTCGGTGAAATCTTGCCTCCGCCCCTGCAGGTGACATGTGAAGATGCTAGAGCAGCCAAGGGTAGGCGGTTCCCTTTACCTTGCCCATCAAGTTAGTCCTTTGTCCGTTGGGATAAATTAGGAATACACTTAATCTCTAGTTGCACTCCGGCTCTATCTTTAGTTGTAACCCTACGTGTTATGGACAAAAGGCAAGCAAGAATTAATCCAATGTATCTTAAGATGCTAGAGCAGCCAAGGGTAGGCGGTTCCCTTTACCTTGCCCATCAAGTTAGTCCTTTGTCCGTTGGGATAAATTAGGAATACACTTAATCTCTAGTTGCACTCCGGCTCTATCTTTAGTTGTAACCCTACGTGTTATGGACAAAAGGCAAGCAAGAATTAATCCAATGTATCTTAAGATGCTAGAGCAGCCAAGGGTAGGCGGTTCCCTTTACCTTGCCCATCAAGTTAGTCCTTTGTCCGTTGGGATAAATTAGGAATACACTTAATCTCTAGTTGCACTCCGGCTCTATCTTTAGTTGTAACCCTACGTGTTATGGACAAAAGGCAAGCAAGAATTAATCCAATGTATCTTAAGATGCTAGAGCAGCCAAGGGTAGGCGGTTCCCTTTACCTTGCCCATCAAGTTAGTCCTTTGTCCGTTGGGATAAATTAGGAATACACTTAATCTCTAGTTGCACTCCGGCTCTATCTTTAGTTGTAACCCTACGTGTTATGGACAAAAGGCAAGCAAGAATTAATCCAATGTATCTTAAGATGCTAGAGCAGCCAAGGGTAGGCGGTTCCCTTTACCTTGCCCATCAAGTTAGTCCTTTGTCCGTTGGGATAAATTAGGAATACACTTAATCTCTAGTTGCACTCCGGCTCTATCTTTAGTTGTAACCCTACGTGTTATGGACAAAAGGCAAGCAAGAATTAATCCAATGTATCTTAAGATGCTAGAGCAGCCAAGGGTAGGCGGTTCCCTTTACCTTGCCCATCAAGTTAGTCCTTTGTCCGTTGGGATAAATTAGGAATACACTTAATCTCTAGTTGCACTCCGGCTCTATCTTTAGTTGTAACCCTACGTGTTATGGACAAAAGGCAAGCAAGAATTAATCCAATGTATCTTAAGATGCTAGAGCAGCCAAGGGTAGGCGGTTCCCTTTACCTTGCCCATCAAGTTAGTCCTTTGTCCGTTGGGATAAATTAGGAATACACTTAATCTCTAGTTGCACTCCGGCTCTATCTTTAGTTGTAACCCTACGTGTTATGGACAAAAGGCAAGCAAGAATTAATCCAATGTATCTTAAGATGCTAGAGCAGCCAAGGGTAGGCGGTTCCCTTTACCTTGCCCATCAAGTTAGTCCTTTGTCCGTTGGGATAAATTAGGAATACACTTAATCTCTAGTTGCACTCCGGCTCTATCTTTAGTTGTAACCCTACGTGTTATGGACAAAAGGCAAGCAAGAATTAATCCAATGTATCTTAAGATGCTAGAGCAGCCAAGGGTAGGCGGTTCCCTTTACCTTGCCCATCAAGTTAGTCCTTTGTCCGTTGGGATAAATTAGGAATACACTTAATCTCTAGTTGCACTCCGGCTCTATCTTTAGTTGTAACCCTACGTGTTATGGACAAAAGGCAAGCAAGAATTAATCCAATGTATCTTAAGATGCTAGAGCAGCCAAGGGTAGGCGGTTCCCTTTACCTTGCCCATCAAGTTAGTCCTTTGTCCGTTGGGATAAATTAGGAATACACTTAATCTCTAGTTGCACTCCGGCTCTATCTTTAGTTGTAACCCTACGTGTTATGGACAAAAGGCAAGCAAGAATTAATCCAATGTATCTTAAGATGCTAGAGCAGCCAAGGGTAGGCGGTTCCCTTTACCTTGCCTTTTTCGTCCTCGATATACTAGTAGTACATGCCTGTTATATTCGTGCGGTTCAGCCGAATAATGTTCAGAAAAAGCCATCGCACATCGGGTCCGTCTGGGCTCGAACTTGTCCCTTCTGGATCTTTGGTCCTTGAGCCGGTAGTATCCAACACCAACACTACTGGGATCTGGAAAGTAAAACGGTCATCCACAGGTTCAGAATAAAAAAGGGCACAGCTTGCAACACACTATGCAGAAGCACTACTACAGTCTATAACAGATCATGTGTGCGAGCCACGGTTTTGGGCCTTTTGGCACCCATCTTCTCTGGGGTGCAAAGAGGTTTTAAACCAAAGCTGCACATAGTGCCGAGGAAGACAGAAATAACAAACAAGCCAAGAATAGAACATCTAACAAGTTGAATAGGCGATGACTTTATTCATGCCTCGTAAACATGGCAAACCATTCCAAACAATAAAAAGAAAAGTAGGCGCTTGACAAATATTCTTGACCTACTGAAAAAGAAATGCCTCGTAATCTAACATGCAGAGTTCTATCTCTCACCGTCGTCTCAAATTTTCACCTCAACAGATGTAGCGTCCACTGCCTACTCTCAATCGTCTTTGCATCATCCGAAACTGTTCAATGAAGCTATATATCCTACCATTTCAAGAAGGTATTGTTCAAAAAAAGGAGGTGCCTCCTTGGATTGCAAGTAAACAGCCAAATATCAATGTTGCTTCAGGTCGAGTAGTCTCTTCCGCAATGTCTCCATAACTGATTGGATCTTATCTGATATCTTCTGGTAAAGCCATCTCTGAGCCGCTTCATCTAGTCCGTTCTGGCATGATGCTTGGCCAACCCTTCCTTTCAAAAGATGAATCCTGGGGTACTGTTCTTGCTGCCTGCTTCAAGCTTGGCAGATCAAACTCCACTGGCTCTCCAACGATGATATGTATCTCATTGTTCCAGAGAGGCACTGGCGGTCGACGCCCAAAAAATGATTTCTCCGGCATGACCTACAACCAAGTGGGGAATATATGGACATTATTCTATCAAAATTATCATAGTTTATCCAGAAAAAAAAATTCTGATTCACAAGTTGCTTGGGTTCAGTTGAGGTTTCATCAATGGAGAGTAAGCAATCCTCCAATCCATATATCTTGGACCTAGTTGTAATTAAATTTAAAAGACAAAATTTTAACCTATCAGATCACTTATCACACAACTTAACTTCTTGCGTCAATTCTTCCCAATATTTTAATCTCATCCAATTGATTTGGGAATCAAACCCAAAATTCAGATGTTAAGTTCATCGAATAACAGAAGGATGGGCGGTACATCATGCAAAATGTTCATATTCCAGAAAGAGGAAGATAGCTTTTTATTTGGAAGCTGAAACTGCTACTGGCAACAAATGTTGACATGCAGGAAATATATAGATTTCTACAAACCTTTTCAAAGCCAGAATGCACAATAGGCAAAACAATTGGAGTTACTGGTGCTCGGATGATAAGACTGGCAGTTCCCCACTTCAGACGTCTGATTGGCTGATCATCTTGAGCTATTTTTCCTTCAGGGAATGAATGCAACTGTTTGAATATGTCATGACGAGATTTGAAATTAAATAAAGGCCAAAATTATGAGTAGAGATACAAGAACTGTCAATGATAGAATGGTCGGTGATGAAATGAAGAAAATGTGCATACCCAGTCTCCAGTGCTAAGCACTTCAAGGGCTTCAGTCATATGATCCTGATAAATTCCAGCACCTCGTGTGATCGGCACACATTTCCCTGTGCACACAATTATTTGTCAACAGCAGGATTGTCACATGATGCAGAGAATATTTATTAAGAAAAAGATTGCCAAATTGTGATGTGCACAAAAACACCAATGTTGCATGAACTGAATTTCCCTAAAATGTAAGGTCAGGAGCAGCAAAAGAATAAAGAAGCTGAAAACAGAACAGAATATTTCAAATAGCAAATGAACTAGACACAACACGTGTTAAGACACGATAATATTGTTGTTGTGTTAGCACCAGCACAAATAGCACGGAAAGTACCAGAACATATCATTTGGTGGGAGATACTGAAAATC
Organism: Oryza longistaminata; assembly: GCA_009805545.1. Classification (NCBI taxonomy): domain Eukaryota; kingdom Viridiplantae; phylum Streptophyta; class Magnoliopsida; order Poales; family Poaceae; genus Oryza; species Oryza longistaminata. The sequence continues at coordinate 30,549,361 of CM020181.1, forward strand.
AGAGGGATAATTAAATGGTTAATGCTATCTATATGGCAAGTACAAGACGCATTAATACTATGCCCAGCAGTCCCATAGTTCAACAGGGAAATATTACCAACAGAGAATGGTTTGACAATCAGTAACATATTCCGATAGGGGAGAATGTCAATTAAGGATGGTTGACAAATCAGTCACTTCATTCAAAAACATATAAATCTCCATTACTAAACAGAAAACCACTAAGAAAATGGTTCATATCTTTGAAATGAACTATGCGCTAGGGATCACACAGAATGGTGGGATGGCACCATTTGTTGTGTGGTCTGCCAGTGTTCGTTGCCTTTTCTTTTCATTTCATGCTGTAGCTGAACTTTGTCAATTCCAGAATCTAATTTAAGCGAAGATCAGGCAAAATGCCCAATTTTCTACAAGGTATTCTGTTATGGTTTACCATTCTGAGTTGTCATCAGCCAGCCAATCAAATCAATGCAAAAAAAAAAAAAGAAGAAAAGAAGAAAAGAAGAAAGAAATAGGAATATAATGACGTATAAGAAGCCTCACCAAGTCGAAATATGTAAGACATGAACACATTCCTGAAGCAGATGTCCTCTGCTGTCAACACCCATCTTTGAAGTTTGGCATCTGTAGTTGGAAAACCCTTGAATCCCCACATAAGTGGGTCATCCATCCTGGTACAAACAAGTATAGCATAACCTCAAAGTTATTGAAACGGCCAACAAAGACCAATTTTAAGCAGAGAACTGTACATCTAATTCTAACTATCCATCACTATTATTGTGCACCGAGATGTCCCATACGTATATAAAAAGATATTTTGTCAACCGGACATGTAATATTCATTTCTGTTTGTTTCACATGCATTTTGTCGCAAAGAAAAATACAAAATGCAGTTTCCTTACAAATAAGTTGGCATAGAGAGGAATGATCCAACTAAACAAAGTTAGATGAAAAATGAGAGATCCAAATTCCATAAGTACAGTCTCAATCTAGTTACATGCTTAAGTCTAACTAAAATTTCAACAATTTAAATTGAAAACCAGTTATGTAACATGTTCCCTATTGGCATCATTGTGGGGCCAGGGCCAACACAGGTGACATGTGAAGATGCTAGAGCAGCCAAGGGTAGGCGGTTCCCTTTACCTTGCCCATCAAGTTAGTCCTTTGTCCGTTGGATAAATTAGGAATACACTTAATCTCTAGTTGCACTCCGGCTCTATCTTTAGTTGTAACCCTACGTGTTATGGACAAAAGGCAAGCAAGAATTAATCCAATGTATCTTAATATCTCTCCTTATCGCTGCGCATTACCTTCCGAGCACCTTCTACTCTATCTCCCCAACAACGGTGATCTTCCCTATGATTGTGTTTTCTATTATCTTCTTGAGAAATGGTTACTCTCTCTGCGCCTTTTGCTTTCTCCAACAAAAGCACCAGAGTGGCGAGGTCCAGGACTTCGCATTGTCATCTTTCACAGCTACAAACTTAGTCGAAATCTACTCCTAACCACTAAAAAAACTAATAGGGTTGCTTAAAAAAACTACTAGACGCGTGAGCAAGGCTTCTCCAAGTTGTTTTGATCCCACAAGGCAAGTATGACTAATTGACTATATAACAAGCTAGCATCAATTATGGAGTCAAATGTTATCAGGCTGTGATCCCATTTAGTTATCAGGCGGGTTACCCAAAAAACCACTGAGATTTTGCGTACAGGAACCGGATCAGCGACAGATCAAGCGCAACTCAGTCAGCAACACGGAACTCCAGTCTCTCTCCTCTCAGGCTCTCACATCTAGTTAGTTGAAGCAACAAGGGGAAAAGCAATCGGACATGGGCGGGTAAGAGATGACCGAGGGAATGGGATGTGAGGAAAACGTACGTTGACATGTGGTTGCTGACGGTGAGGAGCGGCGTGCCGGGGGGCCGCGAGGAGACGAGGCGGAGGAGGACATCGGCGTTGTGGACGGTGGTGGTGTTGAGCAGCGACGCGTACGCCTTGGCGACCGCCCCGACGGCGGCGATCACCGCGGCGCGCGGGACTCCCCGAGGTGCCCCGCGCGCCCCGCCCACCGCAAAGGCCGGGGGGGTTCCCCCCCCCCCCGCGCCGCCGCCGCGGCTCTGCCCTCGGCGGCGGACGCCTCCATCTCCATTCTCCCCTCTCTCACCCACTCTCTTCCCTTTCTCGACGCGCGTTCTTCAGCCTCCCTGTCCCTCTGGTTGGTAGGGACACTGTGACAGTGGGGCCACCCTGTCAGTTGCTGAAGTCGCGTATAAGCGGTCGCTTTCTTTAATTTTTTTTTGGTAAATGTAAAATATGTATGGAAAAAACTCGCCTTCTTGACTTGGGCGATCCGGAGGCGGCGGCGGCGGCGAGTCGCCGGTGTTTCGCCGGCCACCGCGCACCGGACGCCGGCGAGCTCCTCCAAGTGCTGTGGGCCGCCCATGGTGAGAGGGGGATTATGGGCTGGACTAATGGTACGGAGAACCATAGGCTTGTGGTAAGCAATAGATTCGGCCTGATCCATCGCGGCATGGGCTGCAGATTCCCAAGCGGCCGAAGCGGAATTCTACTTGCAATCTGCGGGCCGTGTATCGGAAATGATCCCGTTGAGGCCAACTTCAAACGGAAATTGCATACGCTCATGTTCTTCTTCGGAGATGCTGGTTACTGGTTAGCCAGTTTGATCATTCTGAATTTTGTTTGTTAATTATATTTAAAACGATAATATATCAAAAGGAGTCAAACTTCACGTAGAACAATGCATGATGCAAGTTCTGTTTCCATGACAACAAGTCTCGCGCCGTTCCAACGAATGCCGACACGGCGAGAGGCTAGCAGCAGTACACATCATCTCAGACCACACACAGCACACTCCCTTGCCGTACAACCCATACGACAAGTACCAGCTAGCTGAGTACTCCAGTATCCTCTACTTCTACACAAGGATTTCATATCTCATCACACTGCTCTAGCAGAGAACCAAACTAACAACTACAAGTAAACAACGAAACATACATCCACGTAGGCAGAAAAGGAACAAACGCACACAGAGAGAACAAAAACGGAGAAGTCCACGCTTGATCCTGACCGTCCATCTCTTTTGCAGGAACAGCTGCACCGCGATACCACCAAGACTGACAGGAGACAAAACCGAAACCTGGGCGGCTGTCCACAGATTTTTCACAATCGCAGACCTACGAGAGCTGCCAAAAACGGCCTTTTTTGGGATGCTGCCACTGCGACGTTTAAGTGCCGAAACCTTTCGAGCGGTTCAGGTTTCATGACCCGGGGGAGCCCCTCCTGGACAGCCAAAAAACACAGTATGTATGGCCAAATCAAACCAACTTGCCTCCCCCACAAATATTATCCGCTTGCTCGTCTTCATTTCCTTGGGTCTTAAGAAAATCCAGCGCCCAGTTGCACGCGCCGCGCAGCTTGGCCTGTAGCTCAGCATCATCAATTCATCATCATACTCAAGATTCACATAGTATTGCTACTTGTGCATGATGCAGATGCGGTGCAACATCGCACACCACGCGCTCCCAGCGTACGTAGGTAGGTACGCTGCCTATGCCCAGCGGCTTCTCCTCTCCTGGACCAGATACAGGATCCATGTAGTCCATTTCGAGACGCTGCAAAGTGCATGAATGGATGGAAATGCGTCGCCTAACTTGACTTCTCCTTTGGAGCCCCCTGTCCAGGTGAGGAGGATCCATCAGGTGTATTATGCACATGTATGCGTTCTGCTTTTGCACAGACAACAGAGAAGAACGGCGGTTTTTTTTTGCACCAACCTGCAGCTGAAGGAGAGAATGAATCATCAGCCTCGGCTTCCTATAAGAAGAGATGCAGCCACAGCTCTCACACTGCGTACAGTTCTAATTCTGCATAACCAATTGGCGTACCTGAGCTGCGTGTGGCTTCTTCGCTGATCAACAATGTCTGACACGTCGAAGGGTATCCCTCAAGAGCAGCTGCCATCACAGGAGCTCCACCCGCCGCCAATGCCAGTGATCAACCTTGGCCACCTCAGTCTTGATGATCCCACGGTGCGGTCCCGGGTGGTCAACGATATCGCCAAAGCATGCCGTGATCTGGGATACTTCCAGGTAAATTTCCTTTAACGCAACGTAGTGACACAGCCTTTTTGTCATGTTCTTACTCTCTAGACTTGGTCTTTTCCTATGTCCAAACACTGAAGACAGTTTACGTCGACGCCATTTTGACATGTGCTAGAATGGTATGGGGTAGTCGACCAAGGAAGCTTATCCTTGTGTCCCAGCCACATTTCTATCTGGCAGAAAACTCCAAATCAAAGAGCAAGTAATTGAACCCTAGGAGCTATCAGATCGGGACCCTTCTTTGAAATCCTGCAGGTAGCAATGGCAGCATAATATTGTTAGCTAACGGTGAAGAATATGGTATGCGCCTCCTTTTTCTGGAAGTGGTGATATGGGCAGTCTGTATCTACTGAACTACATGTTTGATGAGCTGCATCCTATTTTTGCTCCCACCAAAATGGAGAGTTTGATCTGTGCAAGTCTAGGAAAACTGTACATATAGTACAATACACTGCACCAACTCTTTGTATGGGCTAAACAGCTCTTTCATGAAAATGGGAAAAACTAGATAAGGAAAAAAACAACTAAACTTTATCAGTTTGTTATGTGGAAACCCACAAATGATGAAGCGGAAGCAAACCTTGTGCTGTGAGCATGCTAGACTTGATTAGCTTGCCAAACCGAAGGTACACAAATACATGACATATGCAAAGTACCGTATCATTGCAATGCAATGAATGACTTGATACTTTGAATTGAGACCTTAGTTCTTTGTAACAATAAATATTTCAATGATGAACTGTAAATTAGTATTCACAAAATTTGAAAAGATATGCCAAAGTATCTCTTTCTAGGTTAAAAAAGACATATGTAAAACCTCTATATGATCATCTACTTTTTACAAGATTGGTTAACATTTCAAGTTCACAAGTCTGAAACTGACTCTACACCTAATCGATATTTTAGCTTTGGGTTCTAAACCACTGCAATTTTTTTTTCTTTTTCCGTCCATGTGGACATATCAAGGCTGCCAGCACTATCACTGGGGTGTCTTATAAACCTTTCAGTAATGACAAGAACGGACCATGTGTATATAAAAGTGCAATTTGTGCATATAGAGAAGGACCATTCAAATGCTATTTTTCCTGATTAAGTTGCTACTTCATAAGATAAGTACCAAAGCATTCTTTTCCTACATCATCACTAACTAGCAGGCAGTAAGGGAACAAAGAAAGCTTACTTGTGCACCCAAGTCTCTACTAATTCTGCCATTTTGCAGGTTATAAGTCATGGGATCAGTCAATCAGTCATGGATGGTGCTATTGAAGCTGCTTCAGAATTTTTCAAACTGCCAAATGAGATAAAGAAAGAGTATGCATCAGATGATATCCGGCAACCTGTTAGATACGATACCAGCTCAAAGGATGGCATTAGTATGTCTCGGGCATTCCTGAAGCATTATGCCCATCCCCTCTGCGATTGGCTGCAATACTGGCCACAGCAACCACCAATATATAGGCAAGCAGTTTATTCTCTTAAAAAGTCATTTTACATTGTTGAACAAACAAAATAACAGTGCATGACAGTAAGAATGAAAATGACTCCTTTTGTTTATTGAAAACAGGGAATACATGGCAAAATATGCCGTAGAAGTAAGGGTGGTGGCTCTGAAACTGATGGAAGCAATTCTAGAAGGCCTAGGCATTGGCAAGGAATACATGCACGAGAAATTTGAGGAAGGCTTACAGCTATTGTCAGTGAATTGCTACCCTAAAGTGTCTCAAAGTGATACGTCAATAGGTCTGGCAGCACATTCTGATTATGGGCTCCTAACCATCTTGCTCACAAGTTGTCAGGGCCTTGAGGTTGTTGACCGCAGCAGCAACAGCTGGAAAGTGGTCCAGCAACTCCCACATGCATTGCATGTCCATGTAGGAGACCACATGGAAGTTCTAAGCAATGGCCGAATCAAGACTGTTGTGCACCGCGCTGTTCTGAATCCTCAAGAAGCAAGGATTTCTCTCGCTAGCATTCACGGTTTTGCACTGCATGAGAAGGTCTCCAGTGTCAAAGAGCTGGTCGACGAGGAAAATCCACAAAAGTACAAAGAAAGCAGCTTTAATGACTTCCTAGAGCATCTCACTGCCAATATGGACAACAGGCAAAGGAACTTTCTTGAGAGCCTTAGAATGTAAGGGGCACATTCACGGTACGGTCTTCACTTTACGTCCAAAAGTAGGTAGTACGATGTGCATATGTCTCCCAACAGTTTATCCCTATCTGTTTCAGACTAATGCTGCGTCTTTAATTAGTCTATTTTGTACCTGTGGATTTTGATCTAGTTTTACTAAATTGTTTACTGTCAAGTTGTTTTTCCTTTCCATCATACGGTATTGATATGGGTCTGTAGAAGGTAAGGAAAACCAACCGTGTAAAAAATATACAATAACAATAGGGCTCCTGCTGTTAGCCATTTAAGCTAGGACTTTGTATTAACTACTCCGTATGAAAGTGACACATTTATTCATTTTGTTTATTTTTTCTTGGTGGACACTGTCATCCATATAAAATTTTTACATTTAAGAGCCAAGGAATTAAGGAAGAATAAAGATTTATGAATGAGAAACAATGAAAAGAGTGAAGTACAGAAGGTAATCACGTTAAGAAAAATGATGTGAGAAACGCCTAGGAGTCTTCCGGCTAGCTCCACAAGGTGGTGGGCTAGACAACCTGGATTCGAAGTTTCACCCCTTCTAATTATTTGATATTAGGTCCTTCCCTAATATTCGCGTCTTTTTTGTTAAGAAAAATGATGTAACCATCTATAAGGAGCAAATCCAGACCAGAAGTGCTCAATTATATACCTTGTGGTTATATACATGGTCATGTAATTTGTTTTTATGGTATGAGATTTTAACATCACCCAATCATGCAGGCCAATTGGTTCTATGGTATTGAGAAGCAGATCAAGCTAAAGTTTATCTTGGCATGTTGAAATCCTAAGCATCATCATCATCATCATCATCATCATCATCATCAATACAAGCCATATCTTGGCTGCCAGGTGTCCATTTCCAGTCTAATAAGAGTCAGTTGGTTTTTCTTTCAGAGAAACGCATGTAATTATCTTTAGCCATCATCTACAACTTTTAGGATCGAATATATTTCAAAATTTAAAGTGCATGTGTGGTTTACATGTCCCAATGTGTAATTCCATTATATATATTAAGCATGCCATTTACAAAATTTGGGTTTTTGAGTTGACCGCTGTGCTATTCCAATCTACTCTTTTGTAAAGAAAAAAATGAGGTTACTAACTTACAATTCACAACTACGGGTCTTGCACAGACAGCTCATTATGTAAACGGGATTTTGATTGAATTTATGCTTTCTAAAACGCTAGCAAAATCCAATTAGAAGGAAGTTCTTAGCACAGCAAATCCAAAAACTACCGCTGCTCGACTTACATCGAAGGGAAACGGTTCCCAAGCAAGCTTGGGCACATAATCTGCATAAACAGCTAAGACCGAACAAGGATGAACCGCAATCTCCCCATGGATGGATTTCAAATTCCAAACGAACGAATTCGAAAGGGGAGTCGAAGAGGAAGCGGCCGTACCTCAGCAGCGGATCGAAGGCGCGAAGCCTTCACGGGGTGCGCCGTGTGCGCGGGCACCACCGATGCAGTCGAGCCACGAGCCCACGAGTGGCATCAATCTCAAAGCAGGCGCGCGTCGGGGGCGCGTCGTCCCGCGAACCCCAAGGCTGCCACGCCCGCGCCGTTCGCCGCGATGCGGCGGGGGAATGACGACAGCTTTCCGCCTACCCGATCTGCTCCCCCCTCGCCTGCGCCGGAGAGGAAAGGGGGCCGGCGGCGACGACTGGTCGCCGCGCCGGCTGCCGCCGTAGGAGATAGGCTGTTTGGGCTTTGGGCTGGATTGTTTGTGGCTCAGCGTGGATGAGCTTGGACTCCCAAGCATAACGGATCTGATTTCTTCTTGGGCTTTCGGCCTATTATCAGACCAGCAGGTATTCCATGTTTCCCTTCTGCAACTTAAAAAACTACTCCTTCCGTCCTAAAAGGATTTTGAAAAAACAAACTACTCACTTCCATTTATAAGGACATTTTGCAAATTGGACCCATTTCAAAGTTATTTCCTTCAATATTAAGTTATTAAGAGCTTATTTCTTTCATACAATGGAAATTTATAAAACCCGGCTTCTACACCAACAGGGGTGTATACAGCCACCTCCTAAAATTAAGAGCTCATTTCTACTACTACCTCTCGCAAAACATAACAATTTTTTGGCTGTAAATTTATATATACATGTGCCTAAATTCATAGCTAAAAGTATTTGTATTTTAAGACGGAATGAGTAGTATAGCTTATGCCCTGATTTTTTTTATATAGAGATTAAACTTATGAGAAAACCCACAAACCCAGCCAATGCCTGGTTTGTCAGGAATGTCACACCCACGCAAATCTGCAGCGGCGGCTGTCCGCACAGGTAACAGCTAACAACCTCATCGGTCACCTATGTTCCCTAATAAACCAAAACAACTTATTAGAAAATAAAAAATTAAATTTTTATATAAAAATTTTATACATGTATTCTTAGTGACTTAAAAGTATTAGTAAATTAAAATATCTTAAAGTTAATATCAAAATTAAGTTTGAATAATTAAAATTTAACTTTTACATCGCGTCCCACCGTCGCCGCGCTCATCACCCGCCCTGGCCACCGCCTCGCTCGCATCGTCGCTGTTGTCGCATGGTGAGAGAGTTGATGCGTCCCACCTTGACGCTCGCCCTGCCCGCCCCGAGCGCTCGGGCGGCTGCATCCGGTTAGATTGGTTTTGGTTGGATCCCTCTATCCGGTATCTGGGGAATATTTCCCTCTAGGCCGCTCACCAACCAAACATCTATGAAAGCAGGTCGCCATGTTCTATCTTACAACCCTCCGTCCAAATACACCCTAGATGAAGTACCAGGTTCTTCTAGTTGTAGTGGTTGCAGAGGAGCAGAACCTGACCCCCGCGACGGGTGCGACGCATCCATCTTTCCCGTCTCCTTCAAGTAGCCACGCCTCGCCGCTCGGTCAATCAGAGACCCGGGCGACCAAAATATCCCGCTGTCTCAGCAACGTCACGCGGCGCGCGGGGGAGGCAACACGTACACCACCCGCGCGCCGCGAGGACTCGACACGCGCGACCTGTGCTCGCGTCTTTTTGGCGCCGCACGCCCCATTCGCCCCCCGTCTCCCGGATTACGGGGGCCCTGCCCTGCCTCAGCCTCCGCCCTTGTGAGTCTGACCGGTTCGGCAACAGCGTAGCGCTGTGCGACACCGGGGCATATAAAAGCGGGCGTGGAGGTGGAGCTGCCCTTTCCAGCTCCGGAGGAGCGCCAGGATTGGAGAGGAGATGAGAGAAAACGAAGCCGCACCAGCAGCATCAGCAGCTCGAAGCAGCAGAGTGGCAGCCAGAGGAGAGGCCTCGTCTGAGTGAAAGGTCAGCCATTTTTCTCGCACAGTCACACACACTCACACTGGCTGCTTCTCTCCTCTTTCATCATCTGTCTATCACTTCTCTTCTATCTGATCTGTCTCTCGCTGCAATGGGTTCCCCTGCTAGTAATGCTGGTCAGCTCAATAGTTCCATGTGTCTGCTACTCTGCTTTCTCGTTGATTTCTTCTCCTTCTTGGTAGCATACCGATAGTCATCTCTTGTTGATTCTTTGCTGAGTTTTCGCTCTGTTGTTCGCGGGAATTTGGTCAATGGTCAGTTTGGTCGCTGGTCACTGGTCACTGGTCAGCACTCCAGTGAGCACTGAGCAACCAGTGTTTGGGCCGCTCAAGGGGCGACACGTGCAATCCCAGCAGACCACGTTGCGCCACACGCGAATCCCACGTGTTCGCCTTAAATACATAGTAGCCGCCATTTGTTTTTCTTTTATTGTGAAAAATCTGCGAAAAAAGGCAGCACCCCTTTGTTTATTGTTTTCCAAAGCCTTTAAGCAAAATCTTACTTCGTAGCCAAAAAAGCCTTCTCTTTGCTTGAATCTATTCAGATATTTTTAGGCATGTCTGATTAAACTGTTTTGTTATGCCTAATCAGGCTTAAGATCGTCCTAGTCGGTACTCGATCCTCCTCAGCAAAACAGTTCATGTTGATGTTGTATTCCTTTAGCCGTTACATCCGTGTTGAACGTAGACACCGGGTTTTAATCTATTATACTTTTTATAAAAAAGAAATCTTAATTGTACTCCTGATATTTATGCCGACAGCTTCCTTGTTATATATTCTTTGAAGAAAGGCGGTGTTAAATTAGACGCATTCCTTCATTTTGATCGTCCATTGTACACCGGAGAAATTTTCCCTGACAGAAAAAAAAAAACCGACATCCTGTATACACCCAAGATTGAACATATGAGCGGCAGTGCTCATATATGCAACCTTGAATTTTCTCCAACTCAAAGCCCGAATCAGAACAAAATCTTGACGTTCACAAGATTGAGACTGCATCTACAGCAACCTTTTCACACTTTCGCTTTTGTCGGCCAACACATCGACTACTTGACCTGTGGATGGATTGGATGAGATAGCTGATAGCTGCAAACACTAGTGCTACGGCGATGCTAATGCCTAATGTCAACCTTGTCCTGCTTTGCCTTTCAACTGCTGCAAACGTCGCCGCCGTTTTGCATTCCCTGCTGGCTGCTGTCTTCGCATGCCACTTCGTTGTCAGAGTGGTGGCCTCTGCAAATTGAGCTTGCAAAGCGTTATCTGCGAATGATCTCCCATTTTTGTCGTCTATTTTCGTCGTCTCGCGGAGTTCGTTGCAGGAGAATCCTGACGACAATTTGACAACTGGGACTCACCTTTTTCGTTCTGATGCATAGAAATTCAGTGTTGCTGCAAGGTCTTCGATCAATTTTCCTTTTAGGTTCTGATTGAACTAGCCACCAGCTAGATCATAGATTATTTTGATTTTGCAGCAACTTTTTGAGGGTACAGTAGTGTAAAAAAAAAGGAACTATGTCACTGAAAGTATGTGGTTAAAAAAATGCGATACAAGGATTATGTCAGGTTCCCTGTCAGTACTATTTTGTTGTAGAGAAAATTTATAATTCTTGAGAGGTACCTGAGGTTCTGAGATGTACCAAATTCTCTGAATACCTCCTCGGCAAGAAATTTAGTGTAAAATCACACTAAATCTTTATCGAATGCTAAGCAAGAAGGTACTGAGCACCAAGGCACAACTAACTGTACGTACTCTTGTAGCTATAGTTACTAAGGATGTATAACTAAATATTGATTACATATGCTACAGTGTTGCACAGTACAGATTGACATCACTTTTTCTTTGACCAACAATCCAACATAAAGTCGAACAAATTTCCCGAAGTAGGAGTTTTTAGGTGGTTTAAATACTTTATCCGAATAATGCCATCTTGCTATATATGTTCTGATGCAGCACAACCACTGTTCCTCTTCAGGGTTTGTCGATCTTGAGGCTCTCGACATACCTCTTGTACCTGTTCATGTTTGCTGGCAGGAAGTCCAGGAAGTCCTGGAAGCTGCTTCCCCTGTACATTTTGGGGTGGTGTTCATCGACGAGCTCTTCGGCGCAGTGGACCTCTTCATCAATTGAGAGACCATGGATGCTGGCAATAGAAATCCTTGACTCGTTTGGGTTGAGAACGGCTCGATGAACAAGGGACTTGAGCTGGCCATTGCTCAACACTTCCAGGTGGTCTCCTACATGGACATGGAGAGCCCCAGGGATAGCAGGGACAGATGTCCAGGCATCATCCTCATGGTGCATCACCTCAAGCCCTGGGGAGCTCTGCAACAGGATGGTGAGGAAGCCATAATCAGAGTGAGGAGCCAAGCCGATCTTGTCGGCTTTCTTCGCCGATGACTGCGGGTAGTTGTTCAAGGCCACGAACTGCACCCCTCCTTCAAGCTTTTCTTGCAGGTACGATGGCCCTAATCCCAGGCCCTGCAGGATTGCTTCCATGAGCTGCATTGACACTCGCTGCGTCTCCACGGCGTACTCACCCATTTTCTCCCTGGTGTGCCATTTGTCACACAAGTTAGGATGGTTGTCAAGATGCATCCAGTGATCACTCACCACTGTGCTAATGTGGATGATCTCTGCATTGCGGTTGCAGGTTACCTGTAAGTTGGTGGCTGCGTCGGCCAGAACTTGATCCAGTCGTCCAGGGGATTGGCATAGTGCTTCAGAAATGACCTGGACATGCTGATCCCGTCCCTCGAGCTCGTGTCGTACCTGATGGGCTGCCGGATGTCGTCCGACGCGAACTCCTCCTTGCGCTCCGTCGATAGCTGGAAGAACTCGGAGGCGGCTTCGAGGGCGCCATTCATGCAAGACCCGCTGATGCCATGGTTCACCACCTGCAGGTAAGTCGAGCACAATGGTCTATCAGCTGTGTCTCTGGTATATCTGGCGTTCGTCAGTTTCGCATGCAGATGCAGTTTTGTTACTCATTTTCATGAGTTGGCAGCAGCTTCCTTTTCACGTACTAAGTGTAAGCAAAACATTCATGTCACATCCGGTACTAGATTCGTTTTTTATGAGACGGAGAGAGTACCTGTAAGCAAAACATTCTTGTGTGTCTGGTATCACATGCATGTGTAATAACAACTGACAGGTGTTGGAGGACAGGACAAGCAGAGGAGGATGCAGGGTGGTGACAAGTAAGCAGCACTAACCTCAAAGCAGCCACGTTCACGGCACGCCAGCACAATATCCCGCACGGCGAGCGCCCGCGAGGCACTGTCCATTGTGAGCCGGCCCAGGTTGATCACCGGCAATGGCCGCGACGGCGGCGGCGGCGGCAGCGGAGGCACTCCCTTGTGCTGGATCGCCATGTACAAGCTCCCGGCCACGGCGGGCATGCCACTCTTCTATCTTCTCCGGCGAGCTTGAGAGCAGACAACACAGAGGACAGGTCTCTGCACTGCACTGCACTGCACTACTACCTCCTGAGAACACAGGATGCCTCCAGCACAGCACAGATGCCCAAGTATTTATAAGCTCTGATGAATCTGCAGCATCAGAGAGACTGAAAGCGGCATGGCATATAGCCAACTGGGCAGCGGGTAAAATCCCCTGCACATAGACCATCTTGTATCGGCCAAATCAATATTGGGGCTTTTCAGGGCGATTCTGTCCAGGAGCAGGCAATTGGCTCTCCTCCTCACCTTGCGTTGCGTATGCACACACAACACAACAACTACTACTACACTTACTCCGTGGTAGTAGTGCATGCTTAGTAAGTCCAGATGAGCAGCTACAGGTGCAGGCCATTTCGATCCAAGATAGTGGCCACCAGCTGTGTCGCCGTCGATCTGTGACTGTGATGAGTGACCCTGCTGCCTGCCGAACATTTTGTTATTCCTCCCTCAGCCTGCGAGTTGCCGCTGGGTGCATCCCGCTTTGCTTTCTCTCTCTGTCTCTCTCCCTGGATAATGCTTGTTTTTCAGGCGGAGTTGGGGTGACTTGTGGTGGTGGGTCTTTTGCTCACGGTGGTGATGGAGACGACGAATCCCGCGGCAAAGTTGGGGGGAGGAGACCTGCCGATGCAGAGGGGGGTTTCCGGTTTTGGATTCTGGGACATGACAAAATGGCTCCTTTTTTTTTCAGTTTCAAGGGGGGGAAAGCAACAGCCTTGCTTTTCCACGTTAGAATAGTAGTGCTAGCACTTCCCATGTTGTAGCGAGTGGCAAAGAACAAGTAGAAAGCTTTCCTTAACGAGCAGGTAATCATCGTTATTGCGTAAAAATAGTACTCCAAGTGTTGGAATAGGGGCACACTTCCCATGTTGTAGCGAGTGGCAAAGAACAAATAGGGAACTTTTCTCAACGAGCAGGTAATCATCGTTATTAGATAAAAAAAAGTGCTCCAAGAAAGAGAAAATAAAACAGGATACGGTGCTTTAAACTTTTCTTAGTTTTCTTTTCGCTGGTAATTCCCTTTTTGTGAATTTTTTTTTATGCTTTTTCAGCGGAAGATACTTCTGAGATCCTTTTGGTCCCATTGGCGTAGTTTATCACACTTTTTAACCAAATCTGATCACCTTTTTGGCTATTGTTTGGTTTATTGTCAAAATTTAACACGGTGACATCACACCCTCAGTGCTATTGACGAGCTGTTTGGTTGATGGCTAATCTTGCCACGTCTAACATTAGATAAGAGCCACAGAAAATTCGTGCAAGCAAAATGGTGACTACACCCTGGACTAAACTAGACAAGATATTAAGTCCAATACGTGGGGTGATCGTATGAAAAAAAAGTTTGTATGCCTTATGAAAAAAAACTGGTAAATCTTACATTTGACGTAGAAAGTTTGGGTGTTCAACAGACCATTCTAAAACTTGTCAGAAGTGTGTAATAACTTTTTTTTTATTACACAGAAAACACACATGCATCATACTCATACACTTGTGAAATGTGCCTCTTCACACACGTTTAAAGAGATGAAAACCAATACAAATCCTTGACCTTACTAAATTCCAACCGGAAGCGCCCTCGCTAATTTGTAATATTTGTGGGTATTAGGATTTGAACTTTTGATAGGTGAAATCAATACCCACGTCCCACGACAACATCGTCACCCTGCTAATGCCTCCCACGAGTATGCAACAAACTTAAATCCATATGATCTATTGTCTTACCACATTTCTTGAACATATGTTAGGATAAGCATGACCGGAACATCCCTGTCAAAGAAGTATCGAAAGGCTTTCTAAAGAAATAAAAAGTGTCAAGAACAAGGGAATGTACCCACAACCACAAGGTCACAGGTGCTAGGAGACGGCTGTTCGGCTTTCTAGCCGACTGAGTTTCAGTGTCTCACCAGATTCAGTTGATTCCTGATCGGATAACCTACTACCAAGAGCCCGAGTTGATTAGTAGTAGAGGATTTTAGGAGTATCAATCAACTAGAATATATTGTGTCAGTACTAACAAAGCCCAAAGAACAGACATAGTAGTAGAAAGGTGTCTTGTTGCATTGCCATAAACGAGAGAAAATGAGCAGCAGCAACAGTGCCAACAGGTGAAATTTGTCGCAGCTGGTTGATCAGCTGATCTGATGCTGTGATGCATCCCTCCTGGAAGGACGGAACCAGTGAGCCGTGAGGAATTGATTCATTGGGCGTGGCCACACTTCTCTCCTGCAACTTGATTAAATTTGAGGACCAAGATCAAGATGCCGAGTGAACCTGCCACGGGAATGAACCTGGGCAGGAGGGCACCATCGCCTCATCCGCATGGTCTCCAGGACTTCTTTATTTGCCGGTAGGCGCCAAAATTGCTCTTTTCTCTTGGACACAAATCGCCGCGGCCGCGACGCGGAATGCATGAATTTGGGTATATGCATGTGCACCAGTGTGTGCAAGACTGTAAGGTTTGCATTTTTCAAGCATAAAGAATGGGGGCCTTCTGATATTTCTATGTACGGAGTACCAACAAATAACAACTGGAGACACGTCAAGTCGATGCAAATGAGTGGTCGACGTGAGTAGTGAGAAAGTCACTTCATTTAGCCACCATAAAGAACATGAACATGGTTTATCCAGATTTATCCTCGAGAATTGATTTTTTTTGAGAATTGATTTTTTTTAAGACGAATGGTGTATATGAGAAGAGAACACTGATTTCTTATATATAGTACCGTTGTTGTTTTACAGCTTATATTGTTCTTGCACTTGTGCAAATAAATACTAAATGATATACAATGGCGATTGATAAAAGAGCTTGGTAGAAACAAAAAGCGCTAGGACGAGATGGCATATGAAAATGAAAGAAGGCGCTCACATTTGATAGCAAGGGAATGGTGTAGCAAACATTCTTAGCGTACTTTTTTTTATCATAAATTCACAATGAGGTCAATATATTATTGAAGAGATTCAGAACAACGTTGCATCAGAAGTGGCAATGAGTGAGCGATATTAGGCAGTGTAAATGTGCAAGTCACCATACTAGTTTGAGAAATAACTGAAGAAGAGAGAAAAAAACGTGACGATTACTTAATCTTTCTTAAGTTTTTTCAATAGTACACCTTTTGTCATTTTACCACACCTAACAGTAGACAAGATATGACCACGAGCTCACGCTGACTAGTGACTACTACGTCAGAACTGACCAGAGAATAGACATAGAAAGGTGTCTTGTTGCATTGCGATCAGCCGATCAAGGGAGAAAGGGAGCAGCTACAAGGCCAACAGGTGAAATATGTCGCAGCTGGTTGATCAGCTGGTGCATCCCTCCTGGAAGGACGGAGCCATCAGCTATGAGTGATTGATTGGGCATGGGCATGCCCATCTCCCAGGTAACTACGACTTGATTAAATTTGAGGTCCAGATGCTGAGTGAATCTGCCGCAGGAATGAATTGGGCAGGAGGTTTTTAGTGGGTTCAGCAATATCCATAATTTTGTAGTAGATCATAGTAGACATGACAGCACGTTTACCAATAGTCATGTTGGATCAGTCAATTATTCATGGAAAGTTGTCATGTATACATTCTGTGTCTCACGAGGATAATTTTCTTCCTGGTAGACCTGTGGATATTTTAGTTAAAAGTAACGGGATATTTTTGCTAACACCTGGCTGGTAATCGAAATTCAGCATGTTTTCTGCATGTCCTGATTGTCAGTTTCCAAAAGAGAATTGCTAGTTCAACAGCAGCGCATTAGGAATCTACTTGCCCTTACTTTCATTTGGCATTAAATTATGACAGGCTTTCAGGTTTTCTCTCACTAAAACAAACAAGAACTGATGGCCACTGAGGCATAACTTAAATGTCTAAAATGACAAATCTTAACGCCCTTCGCGAGTAAAAACATACCGTGGCAGCTCAAGGTAGTTCAAGTAGAAGACAGAAAGAGTGGGAGGCCTTTGTAATTTGCTGAACTAGCTTCACCTTTTTTATTGTCTCCTCCTCATGGCCTCAATCAGTTATCTGAAAAGGCTCTGTTTTGCTCTACTTTGCTTTTCTTGATAGCACTATTACGTTGAAGTTCACCGAGTTGGGAATGTTGTGCATGGTGGCCTTAATGATATTCACAGCATCCTGATTCAATAAAATGGTCACTGCATTTTGAGCCCGGAGGGAAGCAGTTGCAAATGCAAACAAGCAACAAAACAACCAATAGGCACTAGTATATAGTACTGCCAGACAGTGTGAATCTCTAATAATTAAAAGCTATATCCAAATCTGAATCATGTTCTATTCTGAGACATGACAGCTGAAACACCCAATTCACAAAATTGCAGTACCTGCAGTAAGCTTTTAGAGGATGATGAGCCATGATTTATTGGTCCAGGCTTCATACCATCAAGCTCATAGAGTGTTCCTACAAACGAATGGTATTCCTTACTAATATACAAATGCAAGTAAAACTGACTATTGAATGGAAACAGAGATACTATTACAGACTTACCATCACATTCGACAAAACATATATAATGCTCTTCAACGTCGTCAGATAGCTGGTAGAAATGAGAGAAGTATTTAAATATACTCAATGAAAAGATGAAAGGAATTATTTACAAAAGTATTATGTTTATGTTTATATTCAGTATTTGTAGTTATGAAAAAACAGTAAGTATGACAAACTGATACAGCAACACAGGTGCCATCCTATTCCCGCAGAACATTTTAGTTTTTCAGATAAAAATCCCAGCTCACACAAGCAAAGAACAAGTACCTTTGTGTCACCGGCACTGGCAGCAATAAGTGAGCTCTTGCTATGTCATCATCCTTCTCAAGAAACAAGCACGCTGTAAAAGCATGGCATATGATAATAAGATAAACGTGAAAATACTGTGAGAGTGATCAAGGAAAATAGGATCATTTTAGTCGAGTAATAAGAACCTCGTATGAAGTCATGCCAGATGTTGATTTGACAAATATGTCCAAGCAAGAATTCTCCACTACAAAAGAACAGACAGGTTCCTTTGAAAAGAATGGGGGAGAATGGGGAGTGAAATCATTGTACAGGAGTGACCTTACACAAACTGATTTCTGAATATGCATTTCCAACAGCATGAAATAGCGCAATAGTTCCACAAGCATTTCCTAGTGATTCAATTTGTTTTATGAAAAACAAAGTTTCCTGTTGCAGAAGGCATGAAAGAAACATGTATGATTAAAGGCAACCGTGATGGTTGGTGTAAAACTATCAGGATTAAGGACCCTGCTATAATTAAGGAATAAAATGTAGCCCTCTTTACGTGAAGCTCTCCCTTTCAGGTGGAACTATCATGCCAAAAACGCATTTGTTCACCTTCTCTCCAGTAATTAAAACATGCTGTGAAGGATTACTTGCATCCTGCACCAAAGTAGGACAAGTGTGTAAATCAAGAAAAGGCTGAAACCCATAATAGTACTAAGCTAGTAAATGCACATTAAAAAAAGATTCTTTACACACATTTCACAGAAACAATCAACATGTCCATATATCATCACAAAAAAACACATTTAGTTATTGGTGAGATGCGTATATCACAGAGTAGTTGAACCATAAATGCATAGAGCCATAGAGGTTCTATTACCCTTTTATATAAGATTATGCACCTAACAACCAGGGAATATCTGACAGAATATATAAATGGAGATATTAAATAGTGAACCTTCTGCCCCAATTATAGTTTATTAGAGATGTCAAACATACATAACAAAGGTCATGGCCATTTTATCTCTCCTCAACAGGTCAAACATACCACAAAACTAGTTTTTGGGTACTCTTGTGAAGCAATGGGGGTATAGTAACAACATTAAAACAATCACTGAAGCACCTCAGTGATCTCATGTCTATACAGCATATGAAGCACTGAAGTCTGGAACTTGTACATTAATCTGGAGAGATTACAATGATGACAAAGAGATATAGTGTTCAATGGTCCTTTTTGAGAAGAATAACTCCTGAAAATGATATTTAAGACTTCTGACGTGGGTGTAGCATCGAATTTAGTCGAGCAAACGGAGCAAGTCAAAAATTTGCGACACGTGACCTAACCGGCTATGCGAAGGGACAGATATAAGCTCCAACTTGACCTCACAGCAGTATACATAGTTTCAGTTCAGACACATCGCAAAATGAACATTGATCATCCACTTATATTGGAGTCATACGGTTATAGAAACCAAATCAGGAAGCATTATGCATTTGTATGGTGAGCGGAGATCCGAGCGCCTGATTTTCTCAAAACTCGCGAAACAGAAAAACAAATTTTGGAGCCAAGTGATGCACCTGGGTTGGATCGGGGAAGCAGAAGATGACGGCGAGAACAGGCTGGGGCACCATCTCCAGCGCGTCGGCGTCGAGGCTGTACACGTCGTGGAACTCCGCCACGTCCTCCGGGACACCCACGGACCACATGAGCTGCGCGCCCCGTGCGAGCGCGTCGCCGGCACGGCGAGGGCGGAGGCGCTAGGTCAGAGAGGTAGTGAACCGAAGCGATGGCCAAGGGGGGGAGAGGCGGAACCTGGTTGAATACGTCGGGGCTCGACTCGAGCGGCGGCCATCTCTCGCCGGGGGAGACCGGAACCGGCGGCGCGGCGGCGGAGGGCACCGCTGCCATGGGGGATTCGCCGGGGAAACCTCGCCGCCGTCGGCCTGGAAACCTCGGCCCAGTACTCCAGTAGTAGGGCTGGTCTTCCACCATCCTGTATGGGCCGCACGTTCTACGTGGGCTATATGGGCCCAACAAAGTTGTTCCGGATTGTGATTCCGGTCCATGTGCGGCCCAAGAAAAATCCAGCCTATGTACGGCCCAATTGTCCCCGACAGCGCGCCATCACGCCGCTCTGCGTTGCCGCAAGGAATAAGTTCACCTGAGGTCCCTTAACTTGTCAATGAATCCGTTCGTCCCCAACCGAAAAACCAGGTACAACACGTCCCTCAACTTGTCAAAACCGGTGCATATGAGGTCCTCGCGCGGTTTGGACAGTGGTTTGTGCTGACGTGGCGCATACGTGGCTAATTTGACTCGATCTTCATCTGACTGGCGCTTACGTGGCAATTTAATATAGAAAAATAATAAATCTCGTGGGGCCCACATGTCAGTTTCATACTCAAATTAATAAAAATGGTGGGACCCTCATGGGCCGCACATAATTATTCTCACACCTCCTCTTATTCCTCCTCCCTCGTCTCTCCCCTATCTCTTCATCTCTCATTCTCCTCCCCGCGACGGAGAGGGAGTGGCGTGCGGCGGCGCCGACAGGAGAGGAGGGAGCGGCGCACGCCCTCCGCCGCAACCAGCCTCCGGGTGCTCTCCCTCCGATCCAACCGCCTCTTCGGCGACGTCCCCGCGACCTCTTCTCCCTCCCCCGACCTCCGCTCCCTCTATCTCCAGGGTCATTGTCGTAGGCGGCGGGCGGCGGCTCTACTGGCTCCAGAAGTGGTCGACCCAGAGCAGCCGCGGGGCGCGCAACACCCTGTCGACGTCGTACCAGAGGAACTCCAGCGCCGCCTCCGGGATCATCCACCGGTTTCACGGCGTGGCCCGCCCACATCAGGTCCATGGTGTCGTCCCCGACCGCGGAACCACTGCTGTAGCGGCGCGTGCAGCGGCACGTGCAACAGCACCACCCCGTGTGTGGGCAGGTTGTGGAAGATGACGAAGATCGGGGTCGGGGAGAAGCACCTTCGCCTTGGGAGCGGGTGGTAGCCGCGGAAGAGGGGCTCGGCGAGGGAGAGGGCGTTTGACATTAATCAGTTGCTTGTTTTTGCATCTATTTCAGAATATTTTGCAGGCTAACGTTTTCCAAACGTATGACTGCAGATTGTAGAAAAAATGATGGCCGGATGATTAATTCATAACCGTTCACCGAATTAACAATCATGCTTCCACTTGGAGCAGCTAACTGTACCTGCATGATTCCTTTCAGACATTGTTGTTTATCCCTTCATTGCATCTTGCTAGTGGGAATTGATCCTGACAGTTTAGCTTTGACCATCAAATCAATTGTTGTTTCAGCAAATTGAGCTTGGAGTGCAGCGACGTCGTCCAAGTTGAGCTTGGAGTGCAGCGACGCGCCGAAGTCGCCGTCTGACACCGGCTCGGGGTCGTCCGCCGCCGCTTCGCCGCGCGGGCGCTTGGGGTCTCGGCGGTAGTCGGCGTAGTCGTCGACAAGGCGGCCGGTCGAGCACGTGGTGTGCCTCGCGGAGCTTCTTGGTGAAGGCGAGGATCGATGCGTCTTTGGCGCGCGCCTCGCGGGTTGCGGCAGAGGGCTGCGCCGCTCCCTCCTCTCCCGTCGGCGCCGCCGCACGTCGCTCCCTCTCCGTCGCGGGGAGAGAGAATGAGAGATGAAGAGATGGGGAGAGACCGAAAGAGGAGGAAGAAGAGGAGGGGGTGAGAATAATTATGTGGGGTCCACGTGGGTCCCACCATTTTTTAATTAATTTGTGTATGAAACTGACATGTGGGTCCTATGAGGTTTATTATTTTTCTTAGATCGAATTGCCACGTAAGCGCCACGTCAGATGAAGACCGAGTCAAATTAGCCACGTAGGCGCCACATCAGTTAAAACCACCATCCAAACCGCCGAGGAACCTTATGTGCACTGGTTTTGACAGTTGAGGGATGCGTTGTAACTGGTTTTTCGGTTGGAGGACGAAAATCGAATTCGTCGACAAGTTAAGGGACCTCAGGTGAACTTATTCCTTGCCGCAACGACGCGAGCTCACTGCCGCCGATATCGCGCATCCACAGAGCAACGATACGGTGGGGCTCCGATGCGGCGATGCTCGCCGGAGCCTCTGCCGGAGACGGCGCCGCACCAAGACAGCGCGGAAGCCTCCCAGCATGCACCTCGCCGGTGCCTCTGCCGGAGCTTGAGCTCGGCTAGAACGCCGATGAAGACGACTAGACGAGGGGGGTAGCTGTAGCTCTGACCTGCACCGGAGCAGAGTATGAACTGTGTAGCTCAAGAAAATACTGATTTTATTCATTCAAGAAATGATTTTCTAATTGTCCTCAAGCATATGTCAAATTTACTGCCACTCATTTTAACTAACCAAGCATCTCTGTTTTGTAGAAGAAACTCCAGATCCATATGTCAAAATTTACCGCAGAACTAGTGTGCGCGCTCTTTACTGAAACAATGAATCATGTTGCCAGTGTTTTCCCAATGTTTACTGCAATCAATCACTGTGGTTCTCACATCTGAAAGCACGCTTCAGGATTAGTTAGAAGTCGTCAGATACAGTTCACCGGTTTAGAAACGGCAAAAAAGAATCACCACTTTGTCGATGTGAATAAACTCAGTAAAAGCCGGTTGAATTCTTCTCTCGAAGAAAAGGTTGGATCAGTTCGATCACGCTGGCCTGCACTCGCCATTCAGCGGCACTGCGGCAGGTGTGTAATTATCTTCCGTACTACTAGTATAAAATTTCCATTTGCTCTGGCCAACGTGAAAGAGCCTGCAGGCTGCAGGAGCTTAATTAACAAGCTGAAACAGGCTGTGCACTGTGAACACGCTTGACCGGTTTTGCACTAAAAAATTATATGTTTTCAGGTGGATAAACTCCAACGGTGAGGTAGTTGCGTGGTTGTAGCTATCTGCTTTTCGCCTAACCCTAAAGTTTTAAGGACAAGTTGCATGTTGTTTGAATCGTTTTATTTATTTTGTTTTGTCAATTCAAATATTCAGCCGTGCAAAATTCTATAGTCTATAGCGTGCAGGTGCAGGGCAAGGATAATCAATAAATACACATACATTTTTCTCTCAAAATATCTTATAAATGTTCTGTGTCAACAGGTGTGAAACGATGCAATACGATAGTTCAATGGCACGAAAGTAATCGTTTCAACACAGCAAAACACGAAATTCAACTTCTAGATGTACAATTTGACCATCTGGATTTGGGATTGTTTTGTTCGACAAGGAGCCAAAGGGCAAAGCTTATTTGCATCAGATTGACCGGAAATAGAAGCCTGGGATTATGGCAGTCTCATCGATCACCTTGTCGCTCTCAAATTTGTTTATGTTAGTTACAGGTTTACTGTACAAAATTCCTAATAATATCCCAGTGCGTGGTCCTTGATGGACGCTAAAATGGATTAAGACATGATCCACTATAAGCTACGGACTGTGACCGGCATTTTTTTTACTCCGATTTCAGGGAGCTTTCGGTAACCAATCTTTTGATTTTGCCGGCGGTTACAAATCCACCGTCTAATAGCTATCACCATCATGCAGATCACTATATCAGTAATAAATCTGTATAGTAGCAGGGGTCTAACACTAGATTAGTACTACTAGCACAGTAGCAGCTGTGCTTAAGCACGCCAATTTAGAGCTGGTCAACTGGATATTCTATTCGTGCAAGGCTAGCTGGAAGTTGGACTCCAGTTTCAGAGTTGGGTCACAATTTGACCACTCCTCGATCTAGTAGTGCTGATTAGCTCATTTCTGAGACTGACCGGTTCCAATTTTATTTTGTCTGTGGAAGATGGATCACTGAACGTCTGAATTATTTCAAATTGGACGGAACTAAAGGCATGTGCTACCTTTTTTGACGGCGATATGGTCTTGTTTTGCAAGGCACTACTATTCCTGGGAGGCTGGGAAGGACGAACAGAAAGAATCGTGTACATTTCTTTCAGAATTCAGATCAACGCGGCGAGAATCTTTCTGTTGCACGGTGTTCGAGATCGGATCGGATTCTCCAAAGCTGCTCTTTTCGCCGGTGTTTGTGATGACGTTCTCGATGGCTTTTCATCCAGATCACGGCTTTTCGATCAAAAGGGGGAAGAAGTGAACGTGCAGCTTGGAAAACGCACCGCATCCAACTATTTTTCCTCTGTCGCGATTTTTTCAGGCATGCGGCGCGCCCTGAGCAAGCAGTTTTGTATGGTTTGGTCTGATTTCTTCATAAGCTGACGGATGGACGCACTCACGCAGGCACGATGGATAGATTCATAAGGTTGTTTGAACATGTGATCAATAATCGTTCCTTCGCCCTTAATCTTCATGCACGTTGGTATAATTGCTGGGAGATACAAAGTCCTCTCACGTCCCTCTCCTTGATGAAACAGTAGCGATTGTAACATTTTCCGAATGGTGAAAGTCTTCGAGCCCAACGGAGCAGCATTCAAAACTTTCTCATTCTGTCACTGGTCGTGTCTGGTTGGCGGCTAGTAGCAGTAGTAACCGAGTGTCAATATCGGAGTTGGACTAACCATTCACTAATCAACTACCACTGCACACTGCATGCACACACCCACTGATGAGCACTGACAGCTCGCGATTTTACTCCACTACTAGGGCTGTTTTTAGATTTAAAGTTTGGATCCAAACTTCAGTCCTTTTACATCACATCAACCTGTCATACACACATAACTTTTCAGTCACACCATCTTCAATTTTAATCAAAATCCAAAGTTTGCGCTGAACTAAACACAGCCTTAGCAGTAATTCATTTCTGACAGCTCCCCAAGTCAGTCAAGATTCTCGCAGTGAACAAGTACGTCGACAACGACTCGAGCTTGACCCGATCGCGTCACCGGTCACAGGGACAGGGCCTCCCCATCCAAACTGCGCCGGAACAGAAGGAATTCCCGGTTGCGATCACGCCGCACACCACGTGGTCGCTCGCATACTGTAGTGTTTCGCTGCGCGTCGCACGATGGCTCGGCCCCCTTCGCCGCGGCTTCCTTTGCCCCGTTGCCGCCAACGTCGTGACCCCATTTTTGGGACAAAAGTATGGGCCCTTTTGGTGTTTTCTCGCGTACGACGCGCGACTCGGATGGGTAGCGCCGGGTCGTCGGTCTGCGAGCGAGCATTTACCTTTTTTATTTCGGATGACGCGTTCTCTGGCTCGGCCTCGCGATGCCACGCGCGGCGCCGGCTATAAATCGAGCCGCCTCCTCTCACCGCCTCCTCCCGTGAAAACCCAAATATTTTTCGGCTTATTCGTTGCCCATAGAACACATCGCCGCGACAAAAATAAGCATCTCTTGTTGTCACCTCCACCCGTCCATTTGTCACCGCTGGTGAGCTTTCGTGTGCGCCAGCTGCACAAAGAAAGACCGGTCCATAAGAGCGGCTGCCTGGTTCTGAATTTCTAGTCGCCACAGCGGAGAGGAGCTGATACTTCCATGGCCATGAAGGTACTTGGTTACTGTACAATTCAGAGATGTTTGTTCGATTTGCAGCTGTGTGTTTGTGTTGTGTGTGCGACGTGTTTGTTTTAGCTTGTGATTGCTCACCGGTTTGCCTGTTTATCTGACGGCTGCAGAAGCTTGTGCTGAAGCTGGACCTGCACGATGACAAGGATAAGCAGAAGGCGATCAAAGCCGTCTCCACTCTCCACGGTATATACTCCATTTCTGGCTTAAATTGTTTTCCCTTCTTTCCTCTCGATTTCCGCTTGTGGTCTGCTCCTTCACCGCCAAATTGAGCTCTGAAAAGAAAGGGAATTCGCCCAATAATTCGATGAAAACTCTGTTCTTCGTTTGAGAGCAACTATGTAATCTGACAGCAACTATGTGACCGCAGGGATCGACATGATCTCCATGGACATGAAGGGCCAAAAG
This sequence comes from Oryza longistaminata, assembly GCA_009805545.1. NCBI lineage: Eukaryota > Viridiplantae > Streptophyta > Magnoliopsida > Poales > Poaceae > Oryza > Oryza longistaminata. Next base: position 30,575,002 of record CM020181.1, read on the forward strand.
CTGACGGTGGTCGGCGACGTCGACCCGGTGAACGTCGTCGGCAAGCTCGGGAGGGGCGGGCCGTCGGCGAGCCTCGTCTCCGTGGGTCCGGCGAAGGAGGAGAAGAAGCCGGAGGAGAAGAAGGACGACAAGAAGCCAGAGCCACCCAAGCTCGTCTTCTACCCGCCGCCGCAGTACGTCGTCCACAGCGCCGAGGAGGACCCCAACTCGTGCGTCATCTGCTGATCATGGCGTCGTTAGCTTGTACATTTTGCAGTTCGTCTAGCTGATCAACCTACTCACCGGTGGTCACTGATCGGGACCCGGACGTGGCGGTGGTTGGGTGTCGCACGCTTGCACTCCTCCCCTATCATTTGGCTGGTTCTCTGGCTCAGCTTGGTGACGGTGATGATGCGTTTGGTTTTGTGTGTATATGGTTGCTGCGCTTGCTTGTTGCTACTTGCTAGTACTAGACAAACAGGTGAGACAGGGAAGCTAAGCTAGCTATGCGCAGATAGTTTTGTGCCATTTCTTTTTTTTTTTTGGTGATGAGATGAGACATGGGATTAAAGAGAAATCGTACTGTTATAAAAGAAGCGTAATTCGACCTCATAAATTTTCCTGCCTTTTGAAATAGTCTGATTTTGCATCACGCCGCACGAACGAACTGTTCGTGTGACTTTCGGGTACTGTACATCGATTTTGCTATATCTCACTCGAAAGATTTTTTCTTATCTCTCACTCGATTTTCTCACTCAAATTTACAGTATATTTTCTTGTAAGTTACAGTGTAATTTATGAAATTTACACTGTAATTTTTAATCTTCGCATGTAAATTTTAAATTTTGTATTGGATTTGGTCTTTTTCTTGAGGATATGGTAATTTAGTGTCCATTATGGTGTTTCTTAATTGCTTTTTGCTTTTTATTATATATATCGGATTTTAATCCAAAGATTAAAAATCTGTGTGATACGATTATAAAAATCTTTCGAAAGATGTATAAGTACTCCCACTGTACATTGCTCCAGAACGATCTAGAAGTGGAAGTGGATGATACGGTGACTAAAGAGAGCAGAACGAGAGGAAAAGGTAATTAAAAACGTCGCTGCCTGGACCGTATTTGAGATGTGTTAATTATACGCAAGTTGCTGTCTGAACCGTATTTTGAGGTGTTATAATTATACTCCGTACTGCATAAAGTAATACTGTACCTTTCATGGGTCATGTGACGGTGTGAGGCAGTATCCGTTAATCAAGCTAACCTCCTACGCTTCGTTATTAATTACAGTATTATTACTCGTCACCGGAAGACACCCTCGTCAGTTCAGACATGGGGCAAACTTAACCAGAGGCTTCCAGCCTTGTGTGGCTGCGGTTTTGCTAAGTGGCCGAGCGCCTCAAGACCCTGAACGGCTGGATTTTTTTACATTTTAATCTTTTCTAAAAAAACTTATTTTATAAATAAATCACTAGAAAAGCATATTCCAATAATAGACTCTTTTCTCGAGGTAATGACATTAGCGCCGTCACCCTCACCCCCATCAGAAGCTAAATCGCTGATTTGAAAGGAGTCGACATCAATAATGTTGATGTCAAGGATCTATTTGTAAGTTTTTTTTTATAAATACAGTATGTCTTTGGTGTTGGTATTATTGGGGTTTGAAAGGGTTAATTAGGGTTGAATCTTTCACATTAGTGATTTAGCTTTTATGGGGGACGAGGGTGTTGACGCTAATACCGTTGGTGTCAAGATGTTGGACCTTGATGTCAAGGTACTTCCTCCGTTCTAAAAGATAAAAATTTTTAGGTTGGTACGGGTATTTAAAAGAACTAGGAAGTTGGCCCGCGCGCATGCGCGGGCACTTATATTATTGAAAGGTAATAATATTATTGTTTGTTTAAAATTTTTGTCTCATAGATTAAGGGCAAACAAAAGTTTGGATAATGTTATTTTTTAATGATTTAAGGGTAGGAGATGGATTAAGGAACGAGAGGAAAAGGTAATTAAAAACGTCGCTGCCTGGACCGTATTTGAGATGTGTTAATTATACGCAAGTTGCTGTCTGAACCGTATTTTGAGGTGTTATAATTATACTCCGTACTGCATAAAGTAATACTGTACCTTTCATGGGTCATGTGACGGTGTGAGGCAGTATCCGTTAATCAAGCTAGCCTCCTACGCTTCGTTATTAAGTACAGTATTACTCGTCACCGGAAGACACCCTCGTCAGTTCAGACCAGAGGCTTCCAGCCTTGTGTTTGTGTGGCTGCGGTTTTGCTAACTGGCCGAGCGCCTCAAGACCCTGAACGGCTGGATTTTTTACATTTTAATCTTTTATAAAAAAACTTATTTTATAAATAAATCACTAGAAAAGGCATATTCCAATAATAGACCCTTTTCTCGAGGTAATGACATTAGCGCCGTCACCCTCACCCCCACCCCCATCAGAAGCTAAATCACTGATTTGAAGGAGTCGACATCAATAATGTTGATGTCAAGGATCTATTTGTAAGAATTTTTTTTTATAAATACAGTATGTCTTTGGTGTTGGTATTATTGGGGTTTGAAAGGGTTAATTAGGGTTGAATCTTTCACATTAGTGATTTAGTTTTTATGGGGGACGAGGGTGTCGACGCTAATACCGTTGGTGTCGAGATGTTGGACCTTGATGTCGAGGTATTTTCTCCGTTCTAAAATATAAAAATTTTTAGGTTGGCACAAGTATTAAAAGAGTAGATGAAAATAATTAAAGGAAGTGTGATTGGTTGAAAAGAGAAAGTATGTGAAGAAGATTATTGTAATTGGCTGAGAGGAGGAGGTACGTGGAGAAAATAGCTTTATTTTAGAATAAGGGACTATCCTAGAAATAACTACATTTTAGGACAAAAGGTAGTAATTGATGCTGACAAAAAAGTCTATTTCTAACATGTTTTAAATTTATTTATAAAATAACTTTTCAAAAAGGACTAAATGTAAAAAAATCCAGCCCGTAACGGCTGAAGTTAGCTCCGATCGACCACCAGATTAGGCTGATTAAGTGGATAACCTATCAATCTGCCATTAAAAAAACAATAATTTGCCATGTAGAACACGCAACTTGAATTGAACTACTGTCTCATTTAAAGAACGAGAAGAGAAAAAAAATATCTATCTATCTATTAAAAAAAAAACAACTTGTCCTAACAGGATTACTTCCAATTCGTCAAGAACTGCGGTGTCGATGATGAAAGCACCACAAATTCCATGCGGTGAGTGCTGCTGACTCCAGCTTGACCTGTAGCAGTGATCCAAAAACGCGAGGCTTCCGGCGCGAGCCCACCGAGAAAAACGAGACGGCTGCCACGTTGGACCCGCGCGGGCCACTCACCCGCTCCAAACTTCTGGTCATCCTCGGCCTCGCCTTCCTCCTCCTCCTCCTCGATCCCAACCCAATTCCCCCGCGGCCGCATGTAGAGCTAGCCCCACCCGGCGAGCTCTCCCACCTCCTCCATGGCGATGGCGGTGCTGCTCCGCAAGGTGTGGGGCTCCGTGCTGGCCCGCGCGGCGGCGCCGGAGGCCGCCGCCGCCGGCCTCCCCGCGCCGCCCGCAGGCCGCCGGGAGGTACGGTTCGCTGGGCGCGCTCGACGCGCTCCCGATCGACGTGCTCGCGCAGATCCTGCGCCTGCTCGGCCCCGCCGACGCCGCGCGTTCCACCGCCGTGTGCCGCGCCTGGCGCCTGCTCGCCTCCGACAATGGCCTGTGGGCCTTCTTCCTCCGCCTCGGCCCCGATCCGTGGGAGCTCGTCGTCTTCGCCGAGACCCACCTCGCCGCTGGCCCGGCCTTGCACCCCGGGTCCGTACTCCGTACCGCGGCGCCTCTCCCGCTGTCTCGCATACTCCCAGTTGTTAGGACTAGTATCTTTTACCTAACACCATCGTTGTGCGCTTGTAGGCTGTACTACGATAGCTCGCCGCAGCTTTCGTTCAAGCACGTTTACACCCGTCGAGCGGTGGTTCCGGGTTCGATTATAGTCGATGGTATGATCCTCTTCGACATTCATATTGTGAATCTTTGTGTATGCTTTAAAATAACCATTAACCGATGCTTTGGTTAATAATAGTAGACACTGGATAGTAGAGTGACCGAGTACAGTGCACATTGATTGCTTCGTCCAAGTTTTCAATTGCAAAAGTTCGGTATTTGTACATTACAACAGCTGTGTGGTTTGTGGAGTCTATCGGTATTTGATTTTCTCAATCATGTTTAGTTGGTTGCAACGGAAGGGGGCTGTGTATTAGTTCTTCCCCTTTGAACTCATGTATCCACTGGTGTTTTTCTTATTAAGGTGGATCGGGATATTGCAAGTACGGATGGAGCAAGTATGCTGCTCCATCTGGGCGTTGTGCGACATTCTTGGTAAGCTATCAAGACCCACTACCACATCCTAATGACATATTCCCAACTATTTGTACCATCATGATGACCAAGGCTGATCTATGAACATGAGTATTCGTGTTAATTGAATCAATAAGAGAGATTGCTCAATTGCTATTTATGTTGGGATCAACATTTAGGAATTTGGCAACATCGAGTCACCTATGTATGCAAGACTTCGTCACTTCTTGTCCACAATCTACACCAGGTTCTAAAACTTCAACAGTACAACTTGCTTATTTCGTCTGATTAATCTTGCCTTATCTACCACATATTTGTCCAGAATGGATCTTTTATGTTCCTGAAAGGATTTTCTTTTGTGTCGGCATTGGATTAATTCAATTCAATTGTACCATGAAAACTTGACTTCTACAGGATGCAAGTAAAGCCTTCTACTCAACCAATTATTGTTGTTCTTCCACTCTGCCACTCGGATGGTTAGTGTGTAGTATTTTCAGTTGGGTCAATTTTCTAGATGGCAGTTCTGTATTTGAAAATAGTATATTGCAAGAGAAATTTATGGTCAAATTAATTTTGTAAGACCATACCAAGTCAATTTGCTCCTTACAAAAATGAAGGGAGGAGGGTATTCGTGTTGCACATCCCATCAACTCTCTTGTTATTCCTGTTTCACTAAACTAATCCCAACTTCTTTTGCTGCAAGTCACCAAGTCTAATTCAAAATTTTCACAGATACTGAGTCTGCTAGGGCTTCAAGAAAGCAATACAAGGACACATTATACTCGGTTCTGTTCGATATGAATGTTCCTGCTGTTTGTGCTGTTGATCAGGTGTGCATTCTTATATTTATTTTCTTTTGATGTTTGCTCAGTGATATGCATCCATGTTGCACACCGTGATATCCTTTGCAGTTCATTAGATGCTTATTCATCATCATCATTTTAATGAACTTTGTTGGGGAGTCAAGATTTGAAGAAATTTTCTTCTTTGGGTTTAGCTTTTAGAAAATTGAACTGTTGGTTTAATTGCCTTGCACCATCACGAGTTTTAGCCCAAGTTGAAGATTTTTCAATTGATTGCTTCGCATGGAGTATATATTTGGTCTTGTGTCCTCAAGCTAAACACATCTCTCGAATTGTAGTTGAAGTACACCATTCTCAGGCAAATATCCTTTTATGTTCATACTCCCATGTATACTCACACTGTATTAATTTTCTGTCTCTGTTTTGATGATAATATCTTTTAACTTATTGCCATTTTCCTGCAGGCAGTTCTAGCTTTATATGCTGCTAAACGAACTTCTGGTATTGTTGTCAACATTGGATTTAATGCCACATCTATTGTTCCTAGTAAGTACTTAACATCAGTTTAATTCATGAATCCTTCCATGATTCAGTTGATTGCACTTACGTTCATAAGTTCATTTACTGAGATTTTCTCTAAAAATTGGGAAATTCCATTGCGTCTTTTACAATCTTACATGCTTCAAATTGTCTTTAGAAAGTAATGAGAAGATTTTTTTTTTTTTAATGTCAATAGACTACCTTAGCTTATATAAAAGCTAAGCATGGATATCTTGCTGAATATTTTCAATGTGAATGTATCAGCATAGTGTTACAAAATACCAAAATACTCATTGTTTCCATTCTTACACATGTTCTTTCAACAGTATTTCAAGGTAGGGTAATGCATGAGATAGGTGTTGAAACTGTGGGGCAAGGTGCCCTCAAACTTACTGGATTTCTGAAGGAACTAATGCAGCAGAGAAATATAACATTTGAGTCACTGTACACTGTTCGAACCATCAAAGAGGTAAAGTCTTATTTATGCCAAGACAGCTAATGTTATTTGGATGGATTTGACCTAATAGCTACAGTCCAACTAACTGTGCCTGGGGGCCTATTAGTCGGGGCTAACCTTGAATTTCACATGACAGTTGACACACTTTTCCTCTATGTCATTGTAAAGAAACTTTGTTACGTCGCGGCTGATTATGAAGCAGAAAAACGTAAAGATACACAAGCTTCCTGTGAAGTAGATGGTGAAGGATGGTTTACTCTGTCTGAAGAAAGGTTCAAGACTGCAGAAATCCTTTTCCAGCCCCAGATTGGAGGAGTGTATGTCTCTTATCTGTCATATTTCCTATTATGTGATTTTATATGGTTCAATTATGGTTGCTCACTGCTGACCTTGCAGGCGTGCTATGGGCTTGCATAAAGCAGTATCTCTGTGTATGGATCACTGCTACAATTCAGAAGTGTTTGGTGATGACAACTGGTACAAGACAGTAGTTTTATCCGGTGGATCTTCATGCTTACCTGGTTTATCAGGTATGCTACCTTGTGCCTTTTTAATTCTGACTAGATCAGAAATAATTGATATGAAAATAAACTGGAAAACTGATGCAAGTTTTCTATCTTGTGAATGATGTCATCTCTGTACATTACAGAGAGACTGGAAAAGGAGCTCCGTGAACTTCTTCCAGCACATATTTCAGAAGGGATAAGGGTTATTCCTCCCCCATTTGGCACCGATTCTGCCTGGTTTGGTGCAAAAATGATTAGCAACGTAAGGACAGCATCTCCCACATTGATCATTGATTTTGTCATCAATTTTTTGCCACTTTAAGTTTTTACTAGTTGCTGACTTGATCAAATTTTAGGTGAGCACTTTCACGGAGGCATGGTGCATCAAGAAGAAGCAGTTTCGCCAGAAGACTCGTCGCAATGGTCCATCTTTTGTGAATGTGTGGTAATAGAGCCATATAATTGCAATACGATTGCACGGGAAGAGTCCGTGATGAGGGGAAATATACATGGGGCTGTCTGTTAGCTGTTCTCCATCTCCATATCCAGAATACGGTACATAGCAATATAGCCTAGTCCCAGGTGTATAGAACAAAAGTGAAGTCCACATTGTGTAGAAATGGACTACAAGTGAATACATAATATACTATTGTTTTTATTATAGGAGTGTTGTAGAAGGAAATGCTCCAACACGATGTACGGACGTGAATTTTGTTGTCGATTGGCAAAAGAGACCTTCTGTTGTTTGTTGTGAAAGTATATCTTATATATATGGTTGAGAAATGTGTAACTTATGGTCCCTGTCATAAAATAAATTTGGATATTGCACAACAGGTTTTCTTTTGATAAATTGCACAACAGTTTTGGAGCAACAGGCGTTAGTCTCGAGCATGGTAAGGCCAATACCGATACAAGCGAGTTTCAACCATATGAAACTAGATGCACAAAGTAAACTATAAAACTGGTTAAAACTAGCATTGGAAGACTTGAGTGTTTCAGTTCATCTAACTATATTCATTCCATCCGTTGCTACCAACGTCACAAGCAACCTATGAGACCACGAAATAAAATTACACATTGAAGATCTTATTTTATTGACCGACTTCAAATCTCTTTTACATACACTCTTGATAACCATGAAATAGAACTCTCCATCCTAATGCTAGAAGGCAACACGCCTCCGATAGCCCATCTGTACCCATATTAATTTTCTCAGGCGCCGGCCATAGCCCATCTGTACCCATATTAATTCTCAGCGTCGGGCGTCGGCCGTGCTGTGCTTGTACCTTTCCTCTTTAACGTATATAATGACGTAATGTAACCCCTTTTTATAGCCTGGTCTTAGCAACGATCATTTACATAAGGTGACTGCACTGAAGCAACGTGTAAGCTGAACCTAAAGTACATTCAGCAACACACGCAAATTCTTCATCCGAGCCGTGTTGATCACATATAAATCATAGCTATGGCACCGACAAGCAGAATAATAAATATGATTTAGGAAACGACTTAAATAACAGAACAGTCAGGTAGAACAGACTACCAGACTGAAAACGGACTTCACAGGTAGGGTACATATGAGTTCAACTGGGCACAACAGCCCTCAAAAGTCCATTCATACTTCGTTGGGGGAGAGTGGTGACTTGATGGTTATTTAGGTGATAACGTCGTTGGGTTTCGACACGTCCACCAGTTTGGCTGGCTTTAGCCCATGGCGTACTTCTGTGTCCAGGAGCGAGCGGTGGACTCATACTTGGCCCTATCAGTCTTGTACATGTGAGCAATCTCCGGCACCAACGGATCATCGGGGTTCGGGTCCGTCAGCAGTGAACAGATTGACAGGAGGACCTGTTAGAATTAATGATCACACAATTCATCAGGTGTCACAGAAGGGCCAAAATGTTGAAACTTAGCAGGTCATGCTGATAATTACCTTTGATATGGTAAGTGCAGGACTCCACTGTTCCTTGAGGATGTCGAGGCAAATGCTGCCATTGCTATTAATGTTCGGGTGGAAAACCTTGGTGCGGAAAGAGACCTGACAAATAAGATCATAATATATATACATCAGAGTCAGAGTCCAAGTGAAGAAAACGGAGAGCAAAAAATGTTGTCCTTGGGGACCCCAAGAACTTGTGTTATCATATAACATTAGCTCTAAACATCATAACATTGAAATAAACCTTATTTTTGGATGTTGAATCTGATATGTTTATTTCGATCATCGCCTAAACATTAGAATCAAGAGAAAAAATAGATAGAAGATAATGTTTTATTGAGGGCCCCAAGAACTCATGTTATCATGTAAATGCAGTTCTAAACACCACCGATATTGAAAATGTCCGCAAGGTATGGTGTTGAATCACATAAGAAAAGAAATTACCTTCGGTGGTTTAAAAGGATAATCCGGTGGGAAATGAATGTTCACCAAGAATACCCCACCAGCAAATGGGCTGTCTGAGGGTCCCATAATAGTAGCTTGCCAATGGAACATGTCCTCACCCACAGGACCTGACAACAGACAAAGTAGTCAGCACGAGACGAGTAAACAAATTTAGAGTTCAGTTTAAATAATGTAGACTGCCAATTAATGTTTATCTTAAGCCTGACTGCATGAGTTGTACAACAGTTGTTATCCAAACAAGTTAGTAGAGTTTAGCAAATCACAAATGCAAACTGAAATGTCCATGTGGCATTCAGTTGGATATATAGGATTACTATAGATGAAGCAAGATGCCGTTCACCTATGTATATGACAAAAGGATCTTGCAATCAAAATTACTACACATTGACTAAAGCATCCAATACATCTGCTGGAGTTTACACAGACCATCAGGCAACCAGCACGCAAATTACAAAAGATATCCACTGAATGAAGTGCTCAACCGGTGAGAGACATTCCATAGTGACAGATCTGCCTATTATGAAGTAGGTACTGTTTAAATCGATACTCTAAATATTCATGACTTGCCAGACACATCAAATGTAACTACCATGATGGGCCTATTGTAGCTTTCTTCATAACCTGTGCTAATCAATCAATGTTGTAATTATGATGGCTTTGGTCTATATGCAGTTGAAGAGCACATAATGTGATCTACTTGTGTAAACAGTTTCAACTATCTTAATCCAAAACAGAATAGACATTATCTACAACTATTAAGTAAGCCTGATTGCCTTGCCCCGATGAAACTCAAACTAGTAACCATCATCCTCACAAGACATTACGCATCATCATAATCACTGATTGCCTTGCCCTGATGAAACTCACAACTAGTAACCATCATCCTCACAAGACATTACGCATCATCATAATCACCATATGCTAAACGCAAATAACAGTCTAATATCCCACGTGTCCCGCAAATCAAACAACTAAAACGCAACAGATACCACACAAACTAACATGTTATCGCAATCGGATTCAAGATCTGGGCGAAATCCAAGGCGATAGAGATCAAATCACCTGCGCTGCATGAGGTGGGAGGGTCCTTCTGCAGGTCCTTCAACTCCTTCAGGATCCTCTTGGACGCCATCGATCAAACCCTAATCACCCCCACAAACAAGAAAAAAAATAAATCACAGATCAAACCTAGGGCACCACAGATCAAACCGATCAAATCGAGAGAAGAGAGAGGGGGCCTAGAGACGCGTACCGACCGGCGACGGGGCGCTCCGGCGAGGGGGTCAGTGGTAGCGGCGGGCCGGCGGCCTCTCTCTCTCCCCTCGGCGGCGACGGCGTGTCGAGGGGGGGTTCGGCCAGAAAAACAAGAGGAAGCTGCGAGGAGTCGGGGAGGATTTGGGTGGGGGAGACGGGGGGACCAATTATAGGGCGACGGGGCAACGTGGACCGTCCGATCGGGGGATCCGCGCGCGCCGACGACTCGCGTGATGCTTACGCTGGACGCGCTTAGATTCGCCTTTCGGTGCTCTTCGCTTTCTTTTTTTCTTTTTTTTTTTCCTAAGGAGAAAAGTAAAAAGAAGTGTTCCTTTTATTGGATGATCTTGGAAGTTTAGCCTGGACACCTGCATCTTTACAGAGTTTATATCTATTTTTAACTAGCGTTTTTTCCTTACAATTCTATACAGAGCTTGATTTTAAATTGGATTGGAGTATAATTCTTAATATACAACTATTAGATTTTCCATGTACAACTGTATTTTGTATACATCAATGCAATTAATCCGTACTACATAAATCAATCTACACCACTATATAATATTTCCGAAAGTTAGAATTGAATATAATGTATAACTTGTAGCATCCATACATATAAACCCGTTTTACATACAAACTATATCAGTTGATCTAAAAAACAAAAAAAAAACTATATCAGTTGATCTACATTATTATAATTTAAAACCACAAGGAATCGAATTGTTTTTCCCTTTCGACCACTGCAGGAAATCTTGAAAGCGAATAGATGCATATCTTAATCTAATAAAGTAGATAAATTACACACAGTGAAAGTATTTATATTGGTTAGATTTATGGTGGCGGAACTTACTTTTCTTTCAATGATAAGCAATGTACCAATCGATAACAAAACACGCATGTAGTCTGACTTCATGAATTTCAAGATAATGGGATGCATGTGGTTTGGCGAGCGTGCGTTTTATATAAGCGTACTCCCTCCGTCTCTAAAAAAGAAAATAAATTTAGTATTAGATGTGACACATTAGGGATGTCCAGATTCGTTGTACTCGAATATGTCACATCCAGTGCTAAATTGATTTTTTATGGGACGGAGAGAGTATGTGTATAGGTGTATATACTGTGTTTTTAAGAAAAATAGATAAATTACGGTTCCCTATTGTTTAATGAGGTTTCCATTAACAAATGACAAATATCCAAACAGGTCCCTCTGAAGTTCTGGTGATAGTTGTTCTACTCTGTTATTAACCGAGATGGGAGATAAACGGGATGTGGAGTAAAACTGTGCTTTAAACCATCCGCGGCGGCGTCAGTGGTACCAGACGCTCAGGATGGCGGCGGCGGCGGCCATGGCCGCGAGTCGCCGCCTGCTCCATCTCCGGCCGGAGCTAGGGCTGCGCCTGAGCTCCCGTGCCCTAATCCCCTACCCTTCCTGGTACCTCTCCAGTCTCCACCCGCTCCCTCGATCCCCTTTTCGATCTCTCAGCTGTCCTAATTCGCTCTCCTCAAATTGCCTCTTCTTCAGGACGAAGGGGATGGTTCGTTGCCGGTATGAGCCATCAGCGCGGAGGCTCTCGAGCTGCCGGCGAGGTGCGTACGAGAGGAGAACGCGGGTGAGAGACGGCGAGAGAGCTGAGAGCGTTTCAGTTATTGTTCAATGTAGATGTGCAACTGAACTGCTTGTTGTTCCTTTTCCAGCAGCCAAGAATGAGCGGCCGTGGAGGTCGAGTTCAGAGAGCAGCTGACTGATGGCGATGGCACAGCCAAGTACACGGGCAGGAATTTCCCCGATGAATTCGCACAGCTTTCTTTGGAAGAGGAGGAAAGCGACGATGAGGTGCACGGAATCAGCGAAACCATGGTGAAAGATGTGGAGAAGGCTGCGGTCGAGTTGCCTTGCTGGCAGGTAAGAATTAGCAACCGATTTTCAACTCAACATCCATCCAGAAATATTGGAGGAATATCACTGAAGCACTGCTAAAGCGCTAATTATAACCAACATTTCTCTGAGTGTTACTGGCCCTTCTCGTTTGGTGGTATTGGTTGTTGTTCTAATATAAGTGGTTGTTTCTGTTGGTGTATTCCATGAACTTGATTCTGTAGGTGTCATGTCGCCACGAACAATTGTGAAGATCTTCCTTGCCACTGTAAAAAAAAGTACTTGAAGAAAAGAATCACGCCTTTCTGTTGTGCAAAAATGCAAGCCTTTATTTCAGGCAAGCATGGTTTATGCACAATGTGTAGGAAGCCAAAGAACTAGAACATAACATATGCAGCTAGCTGATTTGCTCATTTCTGCTATCATGGTCTTGTCTTGTTTTAAGTAGCTTACATAGTCCAAGGGAAATTTCTGCGCTATAAATTCTGCTCACTTATCAACATAAGTATATCTTTAGTGTGTTGGTTTACCACTGTTGAAATTGAAATCTGAAATGCACCTCCTTGTTTATTTTGAGCAGAGCATTCACAGTTCATTTCTGCTATCATGGTCTTGTCTTGTTTAAGTAGCTTACATAGTCCAAAGGAAATTTCTGCGCTATAAATTCTGCTCACTTATCACATAAGTATATCTTTAGGTGTTGTTTACCACTGTTGAAATTGAAATCTTGAAATGCACCTCCTTGTATATCTGAGCAAGCATTCACAGTTTCAGATCTTAGGAAGAAACTACGTGCTAGAAGTTTCCTGATAATGCAGTTGATTCTGTAATTGCTGATTTCAAGTCAAGGTAAACACCTTTCTGTTGAATTGTCGAGCGCACTGACAGATAAACTGTAAAGGAACTTAGTACGCCACATTGCCATCCCAGTTGAATCAACTAGCATAGATACACAAAATTCTTCAACTCACCAATGGTGGTGATCATCTGTCTTTAGAACTTGTCTATATTACATGGAAGTTCCCTACAACTTGACTCACCCAGTTTTCTAGATACTCTTGAATGTGGAATCCACAAAAAAAAATGGCCTTCATAATTTGAAGTATAATATTTGGTTTTTTTCGCTTTGTGGATGCCATACACTAGCATATTCACTCTGACAATTTATGTTTTATGTGCCTAGCTTCTTCTCTTTCTTACTTACAATAAATTTGTTTTTGTTCCTGAAGGGGTCTGTTGAATGATGGTTATTATGCGGAATCTTTTTCACGATCTCGATGGCTATCATCAACTTGGGGCCCAAAGCGTATAAAACAGGTTGGTGGTATCTTTTCCTCTCTTTCTGCACTCAGTTGTTCCAACGAAACATCTTGCAACACCCTTCCCTCTTATTATCACTGAAGTCCTTTGTTATCAGTTAAACCATGAATATAAACTCACTATAGATTGCAATGGGTTTTAGCATAATTTCCGTGTCCAAAAGTTCAAATTCAATGAAGGAGAGTAGCTTTGTGAAGCAACATTACATTCTGATGCCTTTAGAAACAAATGTCTTTATCTTTCTAGCAGTTGGTCAAAACATAAGTCCACATTGACATTCTAGTTATGTGGTATATTTCGTGTAGATGACTCAACTAATATGAATAATTCATTATATATTCATGTCTAATTTTTATCTGCAACTGACTGAAAAACATGTATTTTTGTCTGGATTAGGCACTTCGCCAAAAAGGGGTGCAAGATGCAGAAGTAGACCAGGCGACAAGGAGAGTATTCCAAGATGGTCATTCAAACCAGACAATGTATGGCATTTCCGAGGATTCAATGGATCATCTCTTTGAGCAGGCAGCTAAACAGTGGCAGCGGGGGCAAAGCTTGCCCCTGAGAATCGCCGTGCACGCGTAGTGAGGTGGCTTCAGTACCGAGGTTCCAACTGGGCTGTAACCAATGCCATTGTTAGGAAGCTGGAAGCACAGAAACCTCCCTGAGTATGGAATTGATCCTTTCCTTTGCTGCTTTGCAACTTTGCAATTTACAATGGTTTGCTATTTCTGTCGCAAGTTTAGCTTGCAGGTTCCTTCTATAGTTATGTATCTGGTTTCTTGATTAACATGCCATTTTGAACTACGGGAACGATGATTAACATGGTCATCATCCAACTTACATTAACTCATCCAATTGCATGATTAACATGGTCAATCAACGCATAGGAAGCAAAAAAACAAAAAGAAAACAATGAAAAATGAAAAATAAAAAAATAAAAAAATGAGGTTCTTTTAGCCCTAATAATGGATGGGTGGCATGTATATATGTTGATCGATGTTCTAGGGATGAAGAATCATTTACTTGGGCTTTATTCTTACTCGTTCAGGCGTCAGCGGCGCTCGGAGACGGGCTGGATGCGCTGCTGGCCTCCTCTGTCGGTCGGGGGCTGCCGCTGGTCCGGCCGGGCTCTCAAGCCGGCGCCTCGGAGGATGACACGGATATCGCAGAGGTGCCGATGGAGGCGGCAACGGTCGTGGCCTTTGTGGCCTTTGCGAACGGCGCCACCGCGATAGGGGCGGGTCTAGAAAAATGATTCATTGGTGTCATAATGTGTCTATCGGTGTTATTAGCATGCTAATTATACTTAGACTATAGTGTTATAATATATGGATAAGCAGTTTAACATAAGGTTTACCGAAAGTCATCGGTGTCAGGCCGTCAGTGTCGCCTGACACCGATGCTAACACTGTAGCTCCGCCCCTGCACCGTGACAGCGGCGAGGAGGGATCATGGCGAGAACAACCGTGCGAGCCATAGTCGTTGCAGCCGTTGGTGCTCACGTACCTTACGTGTGGCTTGATGATGCAAGGGAAGGCGCGCACGAGGTGGATTTATACATGAGATAGTGACCATTTTTTGGTGGCCCTATGAGAGCAAGTTTAATAGTATAGCTAACTATTGGCTCCAAATCATCTATAGCTAATTTATACAATAGTTACCTATTGTCTGGTCCCACCTGTCATACACATTATATATCTTGGAGTCCGTGCTGTAGCTGGCTATAAATCTATATCCGCTGCTCTTCTTCTCTTCTTTTTTGTCTTCATAAAATATGTTTACAGCTGACTTATAGTCTGCTATTGTACCTGCTTTGACAATGTTGTCCTTTTTTAAGGTGCCTTGCCAATGGATTGGACGTGCGGTTGTTGTTTCCTTGGATCCGATTTGTCCTTTTCCTTGGATCCGTTTCTCTCCAAATTTAGGCAAGTAGATGATGCATGCGTCTAGTTGGTGCGACTGCGGGAGCATAACAACATGGTCTCATAATAGAAAAGGACAAATCGTTTTGATCCCTCGGGGATGCTTCCTTGTTGTATAAAAATAATTCAATTAGTTATGAAAATTCTTAAAAATTTTGACAACATTTATACAATATACGTATATACCATACCATAAAATCTTATGCCTATACTTGAATTTGTCTTTTTTTTTTTCAAAACGTGTAGGTCAAATTTAGAAAGTGATTTTTGGTGAAGTGATAGATAGCAATGCACTCTACATTACCTTTTTTTATATAAAAAATATAACTATTTGCATTGATTTTTTTAAAAAAGATACACGACGGACATCGCCTTGAGGGGTTAGAACCTGTTTCAATATAAAAACAACGTCAGATCTATTTGGTTGGGAAATTACCAAAGGCTGTGTTCTTTTCATGGGTTCCCAACCCATCTCCCTCGTTTTCCGCGTGCACGCTTTTCAAACTGCTAAACGGTACACGTTTTGCAAAAACATTATATAGGAAAGTTGCTTTAAAAAATCATATTAATCTATTTTTCAATTTTTTATAGCTAATACTTAATTAATCACATGTTAATCTATCGGCTCTGTTTTCTGTGCGGAGTGGACGGGCTCCCAACCCATCCAAAGAACACAGCCAAAGCCATACTTTAGCTAGAAGAGAGTAATCTTGTCACACTTTTACATGCCAATGACATTGTAGAAACTCATGTGATAAGGAAAAGTCTTGTGTCACAAGTGTACCTCGAACTAAATGGATGCCGAATTCGATCAAAACCTGTATAACTGAGTGTGTGAGTTGTGGCATTAGGAAAACGAATTGTTATTATTGACTAACACATGAAGTACCTTAATATAGATTATGTATTGTTTGCTTTTTAGGCAACTTAATTCGAGTTGTAATTCATTTTGTGTTGGGTTGCTTCCTATGTTACGGAAGAAGAAACGTGAGTGTTCAGCTGATTGGGTTTAAACACCTGACTATAACCATATCATATGATCATGTATTGTCAGGGACTTTGTAGGACATGAATCTTTTGGAATACTTCTCTATATGCCTCCTTTAGAACAAAGGAGCGGATCGTTGAAATTCCTATGGAATGACTAAATTCGTAGGAACATTAGTGGAAATCTAATATGTGTTCCAAGCTCTTGGAATTTTTTTTGTGTCATCCCCCAAAGTTGTGTATTGTTTTTCCATGAAACATCCAAACAATACAAAAAACAATTCCTAATTTTTGTATTCGTTAGGATTACATTAACATTGTGTTAGCACCTAACTACAAGGAGACAAGAACGAACCCATTCACATGATCAAGGATCGTTTTGTCAAGACAACTAAATAGTGGCAGCGTGCGAAAAAGCTTGCCCTCGAGAACCATCACGCACACGTAGTGAGATGGTTTCGGTACGAGTGTTTAACTGGGCGTGTAACCAATGCCATTGTTTGGAAGCTGGAGCCACAACATCCTCCCTGAATATTGAATTGATGTAACATCCTCCCTGAATATTGTATTAATCCTTCTCCTTTGCTAGGTACATTTAGTTTGTTATTGCAAGTTTAGCTTGCATGTTCCTTTTGTATTAGTATCATTGTTCAGATTAACATTTATATTTTTTCCGAATAAGCTTTTGATTAACACTGTAACATACCATATTGAACAATTGGGAAAAGAAAATCTTCATCCAACTTATATCAACTCATCATGTTGCATGATTAACATGATCAATCAACAACAGACGGTAAATGATAAACCAAAAAAATAAAATAAAAATAAAAATTAAAAATAAAAATAAAAATGAGGCTTTGTTAGCCTTAACAAAGGAATGTTTGCATAGATATGCTTGGTCAATATTCTAGGGATTAAGATCATTTCACTTGGGCTCATTCTTACTCGTTCAGGCCTCAGCGGCACTTGGAGACGGGGCAGATCACTGCTGGACTCTTCCGCGGGACCTGGGGCTTCCGCCGGGGCCTGCCGGGCTCTCGGCAGGGCTTCGGAGGCCAACAACACCCTGGAGGGCGTGGTTGACTGTGGAGGCTTCCGCAAATGGCGCCACTGCAATGGCGGGCGCAGGAGGATCACAGCGATAACGAGCGCACGAGCCATGGCGGATGGAGCTGCTTGTGCTCACGCTACTTGCCTTTGTTTGGCGATTGATGTGATGGATTTGCTTTGCTTGACGTGTGGCCTAATGATGCAGCAAGGCGCACACAAGTGGATTTATACGTGAGTCGGTGACTATTTTTGGTGTGCACTTCGACATTGGTATCCTTATTTTAGGAGCCTGGCTGCTCGGTCAATAGATTTAACGGAGGCCCATGTTACCTTGGATTGGTCTGGTCATCGTGATTCTCTCGGAAATTAGATAATCAGATGATGCATGCATCAAGTTTGTGTAAGCAAGGGAGCATGCGACACGATCTCACAATTAGAAAAACGGAAAACTCATTTTGATCCCTCGAGGGGATGCTCCCTTGTTTGCTTTAGAAAATATTATTCAAATAGTTATAAAAATTCTCAAAAATTTTGCCAACATTTATACGATATATGTGTACCATTCCACAAAATCTTAGGGCTTAAACTCAACTAACATGTTGAGATACAAAGAAGACATTCATCGCATGAATATAATAGTGGTACTATTTAATTATTTATACTAAAATTTGTCGTTTTGTTCTCAGTCTGTAGGTTAAAATTTAGAAATTGATTTTTGTGAAGTGATAGATGTCACTATACTCTCATTTTTTTTAAGAAAAAATACAAACATATTGCATTGATTTGTTGTTTTCAAAACTAGCTAAATGTTCGTGTATGCGACGGAAATTAAGAAAGATACTTAATTATATGTTGTAAAGCGGTTGAAGCCTACTATTATATACACATAATGGATCAAAATATCCATATTCTATCGACTATCCTAAACTCTCCTTTTTTAACTGTAATTTGTTATACCAACATATATTATATTAAAATATAATTTGATTACTATTGCTAGGTCCCATATGTCAGTTGGTAGTGGTGGAGGCAGACTCACTGCCAGTCTACCACCACCACACCACCACCACCGCCACTGGCTTTAAAGTAGTAGAGAAAAGGTACATGAGGCGAACTCCCCTTAAGGGATTAGAACCCCATTTCCATAGAAAAAGAATATTCAAGGTGTTGTTGATTGGGAAATTGCCAAAGTGTGCTATACTTTTTCAGCTAACGTGCCCAACATGTGGCAAACAAAATTGAAGCCATACTTTAGCTAGAAGAGAGTAATCTTGTCGCACAATTATGTGCCAATGACATGTAGAACCTTTGTGGTAAAGAAAAAGTCTTTTGATAAGTGTGGCTCCTTCCAATGGACATCGAATAACCTGCATAACTTGAGTTGTGGCATGGCAAAACGAATTGTGATAATGACAAGATAGGGAGTACCCTATATAGATAATTTATTTGTTTGGTTTTTTGGTGACTGAATTCAGGCTGTAGTTTCATTTTGTGGTCAATTGCTTCCAATCTGTTATGAAGAAATAACATGAGAGGTCAGTTGATTTGGACACCTAACCATAATCCATCTCATATGTTTCTGTATACTCCAGGCTCACTTTGTAGGATATTAATCTTTTGAAATACTTTGCCTCATATTATGCTTCCCTTCAGGAACAAACAGAATAATTCAAGGGCCAAGTTCATAGGAACGTGAGAGGAAAATCATAACAGTGTTCCAAGCTCTTGAAAATTTTCCTTTGACCATCTTCAAATTCATTTATTGTTTTTCCATGAAACATCCAAACAATACAATGAAACCAATTCCTATATTTTTGGTATTTTGCGTTAAGATTACGTTGGACACGTGTTAGGTAGTCTAACTATAAGGGACAGAAGAAAAAACTCACTCGACACGATCAAGGATCTTTTTTGCCAAGGCAAACTAAACATTGCAGTTGGGGCAAAGCTTTGAGCCCCCCCCCTCCGAAATCGTAGTGCACGCGTAGTGAGTTGGCTTCGGTATAAGTATACAACTGGGGTTAAACCAATGGCCATTATTAGGAGCTGGAGGCCGCAATAGGCCTGCTTGGAATTTGAATTGCTCCTTTCTCCTTTACAAGGTACATTGTTTGAATATTTATGTTGCAAGTTTGTCCTTGTAAGTTCTTTATGTAAGTTTCTGTATCTGGTTTCTTCAAATAACATTATATTTTTTCCGAATAAAATTTTGATTAACCATTAATAACATACCCTTTGAACAACGGGAAACGAAGATCTTCATCCAAACTTATTTAAATCATCACTGTTGCATGATTAACAATGGATCAATCAACTAACATAGGTAGACGGTAGTGATAAACAAAAATAAAAAAAAATAAAAAAAATGAGGCTAATGTTGCCTTAACAAAGGAGCTGGCATATATATGTTTGGTCAAATATTCCAGGTATTAGGAATCAGTCACTTGAGCTTCACTCTTACTCATTCAGGCATCAGCACTTGAGACTCCGGCCAGATGTGTGCTGGACTCTCTGCTGGGCCTGGGGCTGGCGGGCGCCCAGCTCGGGCTTCTCAGCGGGCGCTTCGGAGCAACAATACCCTGGAGACGGCACTCACTGTCGAGGCTTCTGCGACCGGCGCCACCGTTCGATGGCGGCGAGGAGGATCACGACTGGAGAACGGAGCGCGCGAGACCAATGGGCCGATGCAGCTGGTTGGTGCTCATTACGTGCTTTGATCTTGGTGGATGATGGATTTGCTTCGCTTGATGAGTGACTTGAATGTGCGAGTTAAGGACGGGTGAGGTGGATTATTACGTGAGTCGGGACTATTTTTGGGGGGCACCTACGACATTGGTCCTTTTTTTAGGAGCTCTGGCCTCTCGGCCAATGGAA
>CM020181.1:30595380-30608182 GCA_009805545.1 Oryza longistaminata
ACATACACTCTTGATAACCATGAAATAGAACTCTCCATCCTAATGCTAGAAGGCAACATCGCCTCCGATAGCCCATCTGTACCCATATTAATTTTCTCAGGCGCCGGCCATAGCCCATCTGTACCCATATTAATTTTCTCAGGCGCCGGCCATAGCCCATCTGTACCCATATTAATTTTCTCAGGCGCCGGCCATAGCCCATCTGTACCCATATTAATTTTCTCAGGCGCCGGCCATAGCCCATCTGTACCCATATTAATTTTCTCAGGCGCCGGCCATAGCCCATCTGTACCCATATTAATTTTCTCAGGCGCCGGCCATAGCCCATCTGTACCCATATTAATTTTCTCAGGCGCCGGCCATAGCCCATCTGTACCCATATTAATTTTCTCAGGCGCCGGCCATAGCCCATCTGTACCCATATTAATTTTCTCAGGCGCCGGCCATAGCCCATCTGTACCCATATTAATTTTCTCAGGCGCCGGCCATAGCCCATCTGTACCCATATTAATTTTCTCAGGCGCCGGCCATAGCCCATCTGTACCCATATTAATTCTCAGGCGTCGGGCGTCGGCCGTGCTGTGCTTGTACCTTTCCTCTTTAACGTATAATGACGTAATGTAACCCCTTTTTATAGCCTGGTCTTAGCAACGATCATTATCATAAGGTGACTGCACTGAAGCAACGTGTAAGCTGAACCTAAAGTACATTCAGCAACACACGCAAATTCTTCATCCGAGCCGTGTTGATCACATATAAATCATAGCTATGGCACCGACAAGCACGAATAATAAATATGATTTAGGAAACGACTTAAATAACAGAACAGTCAGGTAGAACAGACTACCAGACTGAAAACGGACTTCACAAGGTAGGGTACATATGAGTTCAACTGGGCACAACAGCCCTCAAAAGTCCATTCATACTTCGTTGGGGGGAGAGTGGTGACTTGATGGTTATTTAGGTGATAACGTCGTTGGGTTTCGACACGTCCACCAGTTTGGCTGGCTTTAGCCCATGGCGTACTTCTGTGTCCAGGAGCGAGCGGTGGACTCATACTTGGCCCTATCAGTCTTGTACATGTGAGCAATCTCCGGCACCAACGGATCATCGGGGTTCGGGTCCGTCAGCAGTGAACAGATTGACAGGAGGACCTGTTAGAATTAATGATCACACAATTCATCAGGTGTCACAGAAGGGCCAAAATGTTGAAACTTAGCAGGTCATGCTGATAATTACCTTTGATATGGTAAGTGCAGGACTCCACTGTTCCTTGAGGATGTCGAGGCAAATGCTGCCATTGCTATTAATGTTCGGGTGGAAAACCTTGGTGCGGAAAGAGACCTGACAAATAAGATCATAATATATATACATCAGAGTCAGAGTCCAAGTGAAGAAAACGGAGAGCAAAAAATGTTGTCCTTGGGGACCCCCAAGAACTTGTGTTATCATATAACATTAGCTCTAAACATCATAACATTGAAATAAACCTTATTTTTGGATGTTGAATCTGATATGTTTATTTCGATCATCGCCTAAACATTAGAATCCAAGAGAAAAAATAGATAGAAGATAATGTTTTATTGAGGGCCCCAAGAACTCATGTTATCATGTAAATGCAGTTCTAAACACCACGATATTGAAAATGTCCGCAAGGTATGGTGTTGAATCACATAAGAAAAGAAATTACCTTCGGTGGTTTAAAAGGATAATCCGGTGGGAAATGAATGTTCACCAAGAATACCCCACCAGCAAATGGGCTGTCTGAGGGTCCCATAATAGTAGCTTGCCAATGGAACATGTCCTCACCCACAGGACCTGACAACAGACAAAAGTAGTCAGCACGAGATGAGTAAAACAAATTTAGGACAGAGTTCAGTTTAAATAATGTAGACTGCCAATTAATGTTTATCTTAAGCCTGACTGCATGAGTTGTACAACAGTTGTTATCCAAACAAGTTGAGTAGAGTTTAGACAAATCACAAATGCAAACTGAAATGTCCATGTGGCATTCATGTTGGATATATAGGATTACTATAGATGAAGCAAGATGCCGTTCACCTATGTATATGACAAAAAGGATCTTGCAATCAAAATTACTACACATTGTACTAAAGCATCCAATACATCTGCTGGAGTTTACACAGACCATCAGGCAACCAGCACGCAAATTACAAAAGATATCCACTGAATGAAGTGCTCAACCGGTGAGAGACATTCCATAGTGACAGATCTGCCTATTATGAAGTAGGTACTGTTTAAATCGATACTCTAAATATTCATGACTTGCCAGACACATCAAATGTAACTACCATGATGGGCCTATTGTAGCTTTCTTCATAACCTGTGCTAATCAATCAATGTTGTAATTATGATGGCTTTGGTCTATATGCAGTTGAAGAGCACATAATGTGATCTACTTGTGTAAACAGTTTCAACTATCTTAATCCAAAAACAGAATAGACATTATCTACAACTATTAAGTAAGCCTGATTGCCTTGCCCCGATGAAACTCAAACTAGTAACCATCATCCTCACAAGACATTACGCATCATCATAATCACTGATTGCCTTGCCCTGATGAAACTCACAACTAGTAACCATCATCCTCACAAGACATTACGCATCATCATAATCACCATATGCTAAACGCAAATAACAGTCTAATATCCACGTGTCCCGCAAATCAAACAACTAAAACGCAACAGATACCACACAAACTAACATGTTAATCGCAATCGGATTCAAGATCTGGGCGAAATCCAAGGCGATAGAGATCAAATCACCTGCGCTGCATGAGGTGGGAGGGTCCTTCTGCAGGTCCTTCAACTCCTTCAGGATCCTCTTGGACGCCATCGATCAAACCCTAATCACCCCCACAAAACAAGAAAAAAAAATAAATCCACAGATCAAACCTAGGGCACCACAGATCAAACCGATCAAATCGAGAGAGAGAGAGGGGGGCCTAGAGACGCGTACCGACCGGCGACGGGGCGCTCCGGCGAGGGGGGGGGATCAGTGGTAGCGGCGGCCGGCGGCCTCTCTCTCTCCCCTCGGCGGCGGCGACGGCGTGTCGAGGGGGGCGGCCAGAAAAACAAGAGGAAGCTGCGAGGAGTCGGGGAGGATTTGGGTGGGGGAGACGGGGGGACCAATTTATAGGGCGACGGGGCAACGTGGACCGTCCGATCGGGGGATCCGCGCGCGCCGACGACTCGCGTGATGCTTACGCTGGACGCGCTTAGATTCGCCTTTCGGTGCTCTTCGCTTTCTTTTTTTCTTTTTTTTTTCCTAAGGAGAAAAGTAAAAAGAAGTGTTCCTTTTATTGGATGATCTTGGAAGTTTAGCCTGGACACCTGCATCTTTACAGAGTTTATATCTATTTTTAACTAGCGTTTTTTTCCTTACAATTCTATACAGAGCTTGATTTAAATTGGATTGGAGTATAATTCTTAATATACAACTATTAGATTTTCCATGTACAACTGTATTTTGTATACATCAATGCCAATTAATCCGTACTACATAAATCAATCTACACCACTATATAATATTTCCGAAAGTTAGAATTGAATATAATGTATAACTTGTAGCATCCATACATATAAACCCGTTTTACATACAACTATATCAGTTGATCTAAAAAACAAAAAAAAAACTATATCAGTTGATCTACATTATTATAATTTAAAACCACAAGGAATCGAATTGTTTTTCCCTTTCGACCACTGCAGGAAATCTTGAAAGCGAATAGATGCATATCTTAATCTAATAAAGTAGATAAATTACACACAGTGAAAGTATTTATATTGGTTAGATTTATGGTGGCGGAACTTACTTTTCTTTCAATGATAAGCAATGTACCCATCGATAACAAAACACGCATGTAGTTTGACTTCATGAATTTCAAGATAATGGGATGCATGTGGTTTGGCGAGCGTGCGTGTTATATAAACGTCCTCTCTCCGTGTCAAAAAAAAGAAAGTGAATTTAGTATTAGATGTGACACATTAGGGATGTCTAGATTCGTTGTACTCGGATCTGTCACATCCAGTGCTAGATTAATTTTTTATGGGACGGAGAGAGTATATGTATAGGTGTATATACTGTGTTTTTAAGAAAAATAGATAAATTACGGTTCCCTATTGTTTAATGAGGTTTCCATTAACAAATGACAACTATCCAAACAGGTCCCTCTGAAGTTCTGGTGATAGTTGTTCTACTCTGTTATTACCGAGATGGGGAGATAAACGGGATGTGGAGTAAAACTGTGCTTTAAACCATCCGCGGCGGCGTCAGTGGTACCAGACGCTCAGGATGGCGGCGGCGGCGGCCATGGCCGCGAGTCGCCGCCTGCTCCATCTCCGGCCGGAGCTAGGGCTGCGCCTGAGCTCCCGTGCCCTAATCCCCTACCCTTCCTGGTACCTCTCCAGTCTCCACCCGCTCCCTCGATCCCCTTTTCGATCTCTCAGCTGTCCTAATTCGCTCTCCTCAAATTGCCTCTTCTTCAGGACGAAGGGGATGGTTCGTTGCCGGTATGAGCCATCAGCGCGGAGGCTCTCGAGCTGCCGGCGAGGTGCGTACGGAGAGGAGAACGCGGGTGAGAGACGGCGAGAGAGCTGAGAGCGTTTCAGTTATTGTTCAATGTAGATGTGCAACTGAACTGCTTGTTGTTCCTTTTCCAGCAGCCAAGAATGAGCGGCCGTGGAGGTCGAGTTCAGATGAGCAGCTGACTGATGGCGATGGCACAGCCAAGTACACGGGCAGGAATTTCCCCGATGAATTCGCACAGCTTTCTTTGGAAGAGGAGGAAAGCGACGATGAGGTGCACGGAATCAGCGAAACCATGGTGAAAGATGTGGAGAAGGCTGCGGTCGAGTTGCTTGCTGGCAGGTAAGAATTAGCAACCGATTTTCAACTCAACATCCATCCAGAAATATTGGAGGAATATCACTGAAGCACTGCTAAAGCGCTAATTATAACCAACATTTTCTCTGAGTGTTACTGGCCCTTCTCGTTTGGTGGTATTGGTTGTTGTTCTAATATAAGTGGTTGTTTTCTAGTTGGTGTATTCCCATGAACTTGATTCTGTAGGTGTCATGTCGCCACGAACAATGTGAAGATCTTCCTTGCCACTGTAAAAAAAAGTACTTGAAGAAAAGAATCACGCCTTTCTGTTGTGCAAAAATGCAAGCCTTTATTTCAGGCAAGCATGGTTTATGCACAATGGTAAGGAAGCCAAAGAACTAGAACATAACATATGCAGCTAGCTGATTTGCTCATTTCTGCTATCATGGTCTTGTCTTGTTTTAAGTAGCTTACATAGTCCAAAGGAAATTTCTGCGCTATAAATTCTGCTCACTTATCACATAAGTATATCTTTAGTGTGTTGTTTACCACTGTTGAAATTGAAATCTGAAATGCACCTCCTTGTTTATCTTGAGCAGAGCATTCACAGTTTCAGATCTTAGGAAGAAACTACGTGCTAAGAAGTTTCCTGATAATGCAGTTGATTCTGTAATTGCTGATTTCAAGTCAAGGTAAACACCTTTCTGTTGAATTGTCGAGCGCACTGACAGATAAACTGTAAAGGAACTTAGTACGCCACATTGCCATCCCAGTTGAATCAACTAGCATAGATACACAAAATTCTTCATACTCACCAATGGTGGTGATCATCTGTCTTTAGAACTTGTCTATATTACATGGAAGTTCCTACAACTTGACTCACCCAGTTTTCTAGATACTCTTGAATGTGGAATCCACAAAAAAAAATGGCCTTCATAATTTGAAGGTATAATATTTGGTATTAGATTAAGTCATACTTGTGGTTGTGGATGCCATACACTAGCATATTCACTCTGACAATTTATGTTTTATGTGCCTAGCTTCTTCTCTTTCTTAGTTACAATAAATTTGTTCTTTTTGTTCCTGAAGGGGTCTGTTGAATGATGGTTATTATGCGGAATCTTTTTCACGATCTCGATGGCTATCATCAACTTGGGGCCCAAAGCGTATAAAACAGGTTGGTGGTATCTTTTCCTCTCTTTCTGCACTCAGTTGTTCCAACGAAACATCTTGCACACCCTTCCCTCTTATATTCACTGAAGTCCTTTGTTATCAGTTAACACATGAATATAAACTCACTATAGATTGCAATGGGTTTAGCATAATTTCCGTGTCCAAAAGTTCAAATTCAATGAAGGAAGAGTAGCTTTGTGAAGCAACATTACATTCTGATGCCTTTAGAAACAAATGTCTTTATCTTTCTAGCAGTTGGTCAAAACATAAGTCCACATTGACATTCTAGTTATGTGGTATATTTCGTGTAGATGACTCAACTAATATGAATAATTCATTATATATGTCATGTCTAATTTTTATCTGCAACTGACTGAAAAACATGTATTTTTGTCTGAATTAGGCACTACGCCAAAAAGGGGTGCAAGATGCAGAAGTAGACCAGGCGACAAGGAGAGTATTCCAAGATGGTCATTCAAACCAGACAATGTATGGCATTTCCGAGGATTCAATGGATCATCTCTTTGAGCAGGCAGCTAAACAGTGGCAGCGGGGGCAAAGCTTGCCCCTTGAGAATCGCCGTGCACGCGTAGTGAGGTGGCTTCAGTACCGAGGGTTCAACTGGGCTGTAACCAATGCCATTGTTAGGAAGCTGGAAGCACAGAAACCTCCCTGAGTATGGAATTGATCCTTCTCCTTTGCTGCTTTGCAACTTTGCAATTTACAATGGTTTGCTATTTCTGTCGCAAGTTTAGCTTGCAGGTTCCTTCTATAGTTATGTATCTGGTTTCTGATTAACATGCCATTTTGAACAACGGGGAACGATGATTAACATGGTCATCATCCAACTTACATTAACTCATCCAATTGCATGATTAACATGGTCAATCAACGCATAGGAAGCAAAAAAACAAAAAGAAAACAATGAAAAATGAAAAATAAAAAAAAATAAAAAAATAAAAAAATGAGGTTCTTTTAGCCCTAATAATGGATGGGTGGCATGTATATATGTTTGATCGATGTTCTAGGGATGAAGAATCATTTACTTGGGCTTTATTCTTACTCGTTCAGGCGTCAGCGGCGCTCGGAGACGGGCTGGATGCGCTGCTGGCCTCCTCTGTCGGATCGGGGGCTGCCGCTGGTCCGGCCGGGCTCTCAGCCGGCGCCTCGGAGGATGACACGGATATCGCAGAGGTGCCGATGGAGGCGGCAACGGTCGTGGCCTTTGTGGCCTTTGCGAACGGCGCCACCGCGATAGGGGCGGATCTAGAAAAATGATTCATTGGTGTCATAATGTGTCTATCGGTGTTATAGCATGCTAATTATACTTAGACTATAGTGTTATAATATATGGATAAACAGTTTAAACATAGGTTTTACCGAAAGTCGTCAGTGTCGCCTGACACCGATGCTAACACTGTAGCTCCGCCCCTGCACCGTGACAGCGGCGAGGAGGATCATGGCGAGAACAACCGTGCGAGCCATAGTCGTTGCAGCCGTTGGTGCTCACGTACCTTACGTGTGGCTTGATGATGCAAGGGAAGGCGCGCACGAGGTGGATTTATACATGAGATAGTGACCATTTTTTGGTGGCCCTATGAGAGCAAGTTTAATAGTATAGCTAACTATTGGCTTCAAATCATCTATAGCCAATTCATACAATAGTTACCTATTGTCTGGTCCCACCTGTCATACACATATATATCTTGGAGTCCGTGCTGTAGCTGGCTATAAATCTATAGCCCGCTGCTCTTCTCTCTTCTTTTTTGTCTTCATAAAATATGTTTACAGCTGACTTATAGTCTGCTATTGTACCTGCTTTGACAATGTTGTCCTTTTTTAAGGTGCCTTGCCAATGGATTGGACGTGCGGTTGTTGTTTCCTTGGATCCGATTTGTCCTTTTCCTTGGATCCGTTTCTCTCCAATTTAGGCAAGTAGATGATGCATGCGTCTAGTTTGTGCGACTGCGGGAGCATACAACATGGTCTCATAATAGAAAAGGACAAATCGTTTTGATCCCTCGGGGGATGCTTCCTTGTTTGTATAAAAATAATTCAATTAGTTATGAAAAATTCTTAAAAATTTTGACAACATTTATACAATATACGTATATACCATACCATAAAATCTTATGCCTATACTTGAATTTGTCTTTTTTTTTTCAAAACGTGTAGGTCAAATTTAGAAAGTGATTTTTGGTGAAGTGATAGATGGCAATGCACTCTACATTACCTTTTTTTATATAAAAAATATAACTATTTGCATTGATTTTTTTAAAAAAGATACACGACGGGACATCGCCTTGAGGGGTTAGAACCTGTTTCAATATAAAAACAACGTCAGATCTATTTGGTTGGGAAATTACCAAAGGCTGTGTTCTTTTCCATGGGTTCCCAACTCATCTCCCTCGTTTTCCGCGTGCACGCTTTTCAAACTGCTAAACGGTACACGTTTTGCAAAAAGATTATATAGGAAAGTTGCTTTAAAAAATTATATTAATCTATTTTTCAATTTTTTATAGCTAATACTTAATTAATCACATGTTAATCTATCGCTCTGTTTTCTGTGCGGAGTGGACGGGCTCCCAACCCATCCAAAAGAACACAGCCAAAGCCATACTTTAGCTAGAAGAGAGTAATCTTGTCACACTTTTACATGCCAATGACATGTAGAACTCATGTGATAAGGAAAAAGTCTTGTCACAAGTGTACCTCGAACTAAATGGATGCCGAATTCGATCAAACCTGTATAACTTGAGTTGTGTGAGTTGTGGCATTAGGAAACGAATTGTATTATTGACTAACACATGAAGTACCTTATATAGATTATGTATTTGTTTGCTTTTTAGGCAACTTAATTCGAGTTGTAATTCATTTTGTGGTTGGTTGCTTCCTATGTTACGAAGAAGAAAACGTGAGTGTTCAGCTGATTGGGTTTAACACCTGACTATAAACCATATCATATGATCATGTATTGTCAGGGACTTTGTAGGACATGAATCTTTTGGAATACTTCTCTATATGCTCCTTTAGAACAAAGGAGCGGATCGTTGAAATTCCTATGGAATGACTAAATTCGTAGGAACATTAGTGGAAATCTAATATGTGTTCCAAGCTCTTGGAATTTTTTTTTGTGTCATCCCCCAAAGTTGTGTATTGTTTTTCCATGAAACATCCAAACAATACAAATAAACAATTCCTAATTTTTGTATTCGTTAGGATTACATTAACATGTGTTAGCTACCTAACTACCAAGGAGACAAGAACGAACCCATTCACATGATCAAGGATCGTTTTGTCAAGACAACTAAATAGTGGCAGCGTGCGAAAAGCTTGCCCCTCGAGAACCATCACGCACACGTAGTGAGATGGTTTCGGTACGAGTGTTTAACTGGGGTGTAACCAATGCCATTGTTTGGAAGCTGGAGGCACAACATCCTCCCTGAATATTGAATTGATGTAACATCCTCCCTGAATATTGTATTAATCCTTCTCCTTTGCTAGGTACATTAGTTTGTTATTGCAAGTTTAGCTTGCATGTTCCTTTTGTAATTATGTATCAGGTTTCAGATTAACATTATATTTTTTTCCGAATAAGCTTTTGATTAACACTGTAACATACCATTTGAACAATTGGAAAAGAAAATCTTCATCCAACTTATATCAACTCATCATGTTGCATGATTAACATGATCAATCAACAACAGAGGTAATGATAAACAAAAATAAAAATAAAAATAAAAATAAAAATAAAAATAAAAATGAGGCTTTGTTAGCCTTAACAAAGGATGTTTGGCATAGATATGCTTGGTCAATATTCTAGGGATTAAGAATCATTTCACTTGGGCTTCATTCTTACTCGTTCAGGCATCAGCGGCACTTGGAGACGGGGCAGATGCACTGCTGGACTCTTCCGCGGGACCTGGGGCTTCCGCCGGGCCTGCCGGGCTCTCGGCAGGTGCTTCGGAGGCCAACAACACCCTGGAGGCGGTGGTGACTGTGGAGGCTTCCGCAAATGGCGCCACTGCAATGGCGGCGAGGAGGATCACAGCGATAACGAGCGCACGAGCCATGGCCGATGGAGCTGCTTGTGCTCACGTACTTGCCTTTGGTTTGGCGATTGATGTGATGGATTTGCTTTGCTTGACGTGTGGCCTAATGATGCAGCAAGGCGCACACAAGGTGGATTTATACGTGAGTCGGTGACTATTTTTGGTGTGGCACTTCGACATTGGTATCCTATTTTAGGAGCTCTGGCTGCTCGGTCAATAGATTTAACGTGTGGCCCATGTTACCTTGGATTTGGTCTGGTCATCGTGATTTCTCTCGAAATTAGATAATCAGATGATGCATGCATCAAGTTTGTGTAAGCAAGGGAGCATGCGACACGATCTCACAATAGAAAAAGGGAAACTATTTTGATCCCTCGAGGGGATGCTCCCTTGTTTGCTTAGAAAATATATTCAAATAGTTATAAAAAATTCTCAAAAATTTTGCCAACATTTATACGATATATGTGTACCATTCCACAAAATCTTAGGCTTAAACTCAACTAACATGTTGAGATACAAAGAAGACATTCATCGCATGAATAATAGTGGTACTATTTAATTATTTATACTAAAATTTGTCGTTTTGTTTCTCAGTCTGTAGGTAAAATTTAGAAATTGATTTTTGTGAAGTGATAGATGTCACTATACTCTCATTTTTTTATAGAAAAAATACAACTATTTGCATTGATTTGTTTTTCAAAACTAGCTAAATGTTCGTGTATTGCGACGGAAATTAAGAAAGATAACTTAATTATATGTTGTAAAGCGGTGAAGCCTACTATTATATACACATAATGGATCAAAACTATCCATATTCTACGACTATCCTAAACTCTCCTTTTTTTAACTGTAATTTGTTATACCAACATATATTATATTAAAATATAATTTGATACTATTGCTAGGTCCCATATGTCAGTTGGTAGTGGTGGAGGCAGACTCACTGCCAGTCTACCACCACCACCACCACCACCACCGCCACTGGCTTTTAAAGTAGTAGAGAAAAGGTACATGAGGCGAACTCCCTTAAGGGATTAGAACCCATTTCCATAGAAAAAGAATATTCAGGTTTGTTTGATTGGGAAATTGCCAAAGTGTGCTATACTTTTTCAGCTAACGTGCCTAACATGTGGCAAACAAAATTGAAGCCATACTTTAGCTAGAAGAGAGTAATCATGTTGCATATTTATGTGCCAATGACATGTAGAACCTATGTGGTAAAGAAAAAGTCTTTTGATAAGTGTGGCTCTTACCAAATGGACATCGAATAACCTGCATAACTTGAGTTGTGGCATGGCAAAACGAATTGTGATAATGACAAGATAGGGAGTACCCTATATAGATAATTTATTTGTTTGGTTTTTTGGTGACTGAATTCAGGCTGTAGTTTCATTTTGTGGTCAATTGCTTCCAATGTTATGAAGAAATAACATGAGAGTTCAGTTGATTGGACACCTAACCATAATCCATCTCATATGTTTCTGTATACTCCAGGCTCACTTTGTAGGATATTAATCTTTTGAAATACTTCCCTATATTATGCTCCTTCAGAACAAACAGAATAGATCAGGGCCAAGTTCATAGGAACGTGAGAGGAAATCTAACATGTGTTCCAAGCTCTTGAAAAATTTCCTTTGTACCATCCTTCAAATTCATTTATTGTTTTTCCATGAAACATCCAAACAATACAATGAAACAATTCCTATATTTTTGTATTTGTTAAGATTACGTTGACACGTGTTAGGTATCTAACTATCAAGGAGACAAGAAAAAACTCACTCGACACGATCAAGGATCTTTTTGCCAAGGCAACTAAACATTGCAGTGTTGGGCAAGCTTGAGCCCCCCCCCCCTCGAATCGTAGTGCACGCGTAGTGAGTTGGCTTCGGTATAAGTATACAACTGGGGTAAACCAATGCCATTATTAGGAGCTGGAGGCGCAATAGCCTGCTTGAATATTGAATTGATCCTTTCTCCTTTACAAGGTACATTAGTTTGATATTTATGTTGCAAGTTTTCCTTGTAAGTTCCTTTGTAGTTTTGTATCTGGTTTCTCAATAACATTATATTTTTCCGAATAAAATTTTGATTAACCATAATAACTACCCTTTGAACAACGGGAAACGAAGATCTTCATCCAACTTATATTAAATCATCATGTTGCATGATTAACATGATCAATCAACAACATAGGTAGAGGTAGTGATAAACAAAAATAAAAAAAATAAAAAAAATGAGGCTATGTTTGCCTTAACAAAGGATGCCTGGCATATATATGTTTGGTCAATATTCCAGGTATTAGGAATCATCACTTGAGCTTCACTCTTACTCATTCAGGCATCAGCACTTGGAGACTCGGCAGATGTGTGGCTGGACTCTTCTGCTGGCCTGGGGCTGCGCAGGCCCAGCCGGGCTCTCAGCGGGCGCTTCGGAGGCCAACAATACCCTGGAGACGGCACTCACTGTCGAGGCTTCTGCGAACGGCGCCACCCCGATGGCGGCGAGGAGGATCACGACGAGAACGACGGCGCGAGCCATGGCCGATGCAGCTGTTGGTGCTCACTTACGTGCCTTTGATTTGGTGGATGATGGATTTGCTTCGCTTGATGAGTGACTTGATGATGCGAGTTAAGGACGGGTGAGGTGGATTTATACGTGAGTCGGTGACTATTTTTGGGGGCACTACGACATTGGTTCCTTTTTTAGGAGCTCTGGCCTCTCGGCCAATGGAA
>CM020181.1:30608893-30643653 GCA_009805545.1 Oryza longistaminata
TGAAAAAAAAATCGAGTGATGTAGTACTACCATAACTTTTTCCCGAGACCGAACTTAAGGTCTCATCCAAATAAATTGTTTGCCACCAAGGGAGCACCAATTGTGCGGTGATGGACTCCATGCACTAGGTTTCAAATCCTCACGGTCTGTTTGGTTGGAGGGAGTTTTTAGGAGGGATTGGGAGTTTAGAGGGATGAGGCTATTAACTGTTTTGTTTGTTTGGGGGACATGGGAATTTTGGTGGGATGGGGATGGGGAATTGAGGAATGAACTCCCTCCTTTTCAATACCTGGGTAGGGGCAGGTAATTGGGAGGGAATTCCTCCTTTACTTCGCCTAAACAAATCTCAGCCATCCGTTTTCATTAATGATTTAATCTCCAACTAAACTCCCTATCAATTTCCACCACCTCTACCAAACAAGAGACTGGGATGAAAAATCAAATTCCCATCTTAATCTCACCATCAATTCGCTCGTGTAAACTCCTAATCCCCTTCCCTCAAGTTGCCAAACAAGCCGCCTCTTCCCAACCCACCTCTCTCGTTTTCCGCGCGCATGCTTTTCAAACT
This sequence comes from Oryza longistaminata, assembly GCA_009805545.1. NCBI lineage: Eukaryota > Viridiplantae > Streptophyta > Magnoliopsida > Poales > Poaceae > Oryza > Oryza longistaminata. The sequence goes on from CM020181.1 coordinate 30,609,462, forward strand.
ACTAAACGGTGTGTTTTTTTTCAAAAATTTTCTATACGAAAGTTGCTTTAAAAAAGTCATATTGATCCATTTTTTTAAAAAATTAACTAATACTTAATTAATCACGTGTTAAAAGGCTGCTCGTTTTGCATACACCTCTGCCGAACACACCCGTAGTGAGGTGGCTTCAGTACGAGTATTCAATTGGGGTGTAACCAATGCCAGTGTTAGGAAGCTGGAGATGCGGCATCCTCCTTGAATGTTAGATTGACTCAACATCCTGCATGAGTATTGAATCGATCCTTCTCCTTTACAAGTTACATTAGTTTGATATTACCGTCGCAAGTTTAGCTTGCATGTTCCTTCTGATTAGCATTATATTTGTTCCGAATAAGATTCCGATTAACAATGTAATATACCATTTGAACAATGGGAAACAAATATCTTCATCGAACTTATATTAACTCATCATGTTGCATGATTAACACGATCAATCAAAAGAAGAAAGCAATAAAAAATAAAAATAAAAATAAAAATGAGGCTCTGTTAGCCTTTATGAAGGAAGGGTAAGACATATATGCTTGATCAATGTTCTTGGGATGAAGAATTATTCACTTGGACTTCATTATTACTCGATCAGGCATCAGCGGCGCTCGGAGATGGAGCAGATTCACTGCTGGACTCTTCCGCTGGGCCCGGGGCCGCCGCAGGCCCAACCGGGCTCTCAGCGGGCGCTTCGGAGGCCAACAATACCCTGGAGGCACCGGTGACTGTCGAGGCTTCCGCGAACGGTGCCACTACGATAGCGGCGAGGAGGATCACGACGAGAACGAGCGCGCGAGCCATGGCCGATGTAGCTGTTGGTGCTCACCTACGTGCCTTCGATTTGGTGGTTGATGCGATGGGTTTGCTTCGTTTGGTGGGTGACTTGATGATGGGAGGGAAGGCTCACGCGGGGTGGATTTATACGTGAGGCGGTGGCTATTTTTGGGTAGCCCTATGGTGACGGTGTCTATTTTTAGATGTCCGACCAATACATTCGACGTGTGGCCAATGTTCCCTTCGATCCAGCGCGATCATCGTGGTCTCTCAAATTTGAACAGTCAAACAATGCATGTGTCTAGTTTGTGCCAGAGTGGAGGTATACGACACGATCTCACAATAGAAAATGAACATCCGGGGCTGTTTTATTGGCATTCCAAAATTGTAAAGCCACACTTTAACTAGCAGAGAGCAATTTGTCACACTTTCATATGTTAATGACACGTGGAAATCATATGACCATGAAAAAAAATCTTATTACAAGTGTGGTATGAACCAAGTAGGTTTCTAGCTCGGCCAAAACCTACTTAACTTGGTGACATGATAGAGATAATTAGTGGCAGTTAAACACGCCCTACTTGTTTGTATTTTTGGCGGCCAAATCGGAATATTCGGAACCATATAATTTTCATTTTATGGTGGACCTCTTCCTGTTCGGTTCTTATGAAAGGGTAGGATAAACTTTTGGATTAAAATTGCATGCTTTTCAAACGCCTAAACGGTGCGTTTCGTGCGAAAACTTTCTATATGAAAGTTGTTCTAAAATATCAGATTAATCTATTTTTCAAGTTTATAATAATTAAAACTCAATTAATTACACGTTATTAACATCTCGTTTTACGTGAAACACTTAATGTTCATCTACATCTTCAAGACATTCAAACACCACATAAAACGGAAGTGTTCGGATGATTGGGTTGAAGGCCTTACCTGAACTATCTCATCTGTTCATGTATACTCAAAGGCGAACCGAGTGGAGTGACGCCAGCCAATGCTGCCTGATCCTCTGTCGGATGCAGGATAACCGATAGAAGCCAGCATCGCGCCGCTGACGAGAAACCGCACACGCCAAACGCCCAAAAACGTCCGAATCCGCTCCCCAAACGCCAAAAAACATCCAATTTGGAGTAGATTTTAGGATCAGCATCATCCTTTCACTTATACTTATATTTATCAGCCAAAATTTAAAATTTCAACTTTAAATTTGAAGTTAACTTTAAGTTTTTCAATCACAATTTATTTTTCCGTATTTGCTTTTAGATCGTTAAAAACACATGTATAAAAGTTTTATTCATAAATTGATTTTTATTTTACAAATATGTCGTTTCATTTTGTTCATTCGATAGAAAAAATACCTGTGCGTTGCAACCGGTGAAGTCTATTTTAATCGTATTATTGTTAGATTTTTTTTGTCTAAAATGTATATGGGAATTTTATTTTGATAGTATTGATATCTAATTCGGAATGATGGTCATATACTGTATGCTACTTTATTATAGTATGATAAAAATTCTTAAGCAATTAGGAGTATAACTCTCGTCTTAAATTAGCATACGAGTTTTATAAAAAAAACTTTTATACGACTAAAGGAACTTCAAAACCTACACACCAAACTATGGGGCTGTTTGGTTCACATACTAACATTGCCTAGACTTACCATACTTTTTTTTAGCTAAACTTGCCAAAGGTGAGGCCATCAAAATTCAAGCCACACACTAGCCAACAAAATAAAACCATGCCACACTTTTTAGAGTCACTTATATGTGGGACCTAGATTACAAAAGAGGAATCTTACCACACTTGTGGGAGCCAACCAAACACTCACCTAACATGGTCAAACTTGTCTAATCTCAAGTGTGACGAAGTGTGGCAACTTATGGCCATCAAATAACCAGCCCCTATCCGCGAAAACATCTCTAATTTTAATTTCCTTCGATATGCCAAACTATGGGCCCTTCCACTCCATTCCTCTCCCCCGTTTCTGCAGCTGCGCTTCACGCCTCAGGAGAGAGAGAGAGAGAGAGTGGACGCCTACTACGTCCAAAAAAGAAAAAAAAAAAGAAGAGGAGAGAGAGCGGAGGAGCAGCCTGCGACTCAGGCAGGCGCTGCAGCCTGCCTGCTTCTCCTCTTCAACCATAATTTTCAGTCCACAATTTTCATCGTTCGTTTTAAATGAAAATGTTTTAAAAAATTAAAAACATAAGTCACCTATAAAGTACTATTTATATTTTATCATCTCATAGCAATAAAAATACTAATTATAAAAAAATTTAAAATAAGACGGACAATTAAATTTGAGCACGAAAATTCATGGTTGCGCTTAAAATGGAATAGAGGGAGTAGTTTGCTACCATGTGGTATTGCTGTTTCCAAGACATTTTTTTGCGTCAGCTGATTTGTGAGAATTTGTGAGAAAGTGAAGGGGGAGTAAATTCTGCAACTTTTTTATGTGCACCGTATTTTCGCTTATATGATTTCAGCCTTTCAGGAAAGGCTTGAAAAACATCTGGACCAGTCGAATAGTGTTTTGAGAGGCACGTCTAAGCAACCAGCATATTATGGTTTTGAAAGCAATTGGTAGTTGGTGTGGTATAAGCACACACCTAACCACAAAAAGCTAGTTTTATGAGTGATACTCTGCACTTCTGCGTCAGAGTATTAAGTTTAGTTAAAATGCAACAACAATGTTCTAACATTAAAAAGGGATTCGTGCATTACCTAATAAGGTAAATCAAACATATTATATATATCTCATATATAAACTCAGAATTTGTTTTTTTAAAAAAAATATCTATATTCGTGTGCAAGGACCAAGAAGTGCATCTTTCTTTTTACAAGAATTGAGAAAACACATCTCTATAAGAATCTGTCTAACTCAAATATTTATGACTGAATGAGTACATTTGCTCTCAACTTTATAGCCTTGTGATGCTTGATTTCGATGTACATGTGATGTTACATGACATTCAACCAAAGGTCACATATTACAAACTTAAGATATGCATGCGGGTGTTTTTTCAATAGAACATGAATTATGCTAGAGATTTGTCACTTGTCGCCGTCGCTTTAGTATGTTTTAGCAAGTGTATTTGTGGGTGTGTAACTATCTATAGGTATTCATGTATGTGCGCGTATACGTCTTTCATGTAACCAGAAAAAAAATTTATATATATTCATATACATCTTCCGTGTAATCTGGAAAAGAATAAAGATATTACATCTTTTTTAATGTATAACGTCATTGATTTTTCATATAATATTTAACTATTATTCTATTAAAAATTTCGTATAAACATCTATAAATACAAGTTAAACTATAGTTTCATAAAATAAATTAGAACAAAATAAAGATTAAACATCACAGTCAAAAGTTAACCGTGTTTAGGTAATACAAAACACGGTCTCATCGTTTGGCTTATTCAGCCAAACAACATATTTGTAAACGAAAAATAATTTGTGAATAAAACGTTTATACACGTGTTTTCAAATATCTAAAAGTAAAGGCGGAAAAATAAACTTCGATAAAAATCCCTAAAATCAACTCTAAATTCAAATTTCAGATTGAAGATTCAAAATTAGCTGATAAGTTGAAAAAGATGAGGCTGCAAGATGTACCAACATCACAACATGGGGTATGATTAGTTGTGCAGGCTAATCCAACGGTTAAGATCAGGCCACGGAGCCGATGGAAGCTTCCACAGAAACAGGAGTCGCAAATGGGAGAAACTCAAGAGAAACTGGCGGCTGCGGAGAGAAGAGAGAGAAGCAAGGAACAAACGGTCACGGTGGCGCAACGCCGACCGACCACCAGAAAGCAAAGGCGACCGCATTTCAATCGGCGCGCCCCGAAGTAACCCACCTCGCTCGTCGCGAGAGATCGATCGATCGATCGATCCGACCCGACCGATGGCGAGCTCGCTGGCACGCGTGGGGGCGGCGCTGCCCCGGGCGCGGCCGCGCGCCCGCGGCGCGGTTCCCGCCGCCACCGGGGCGGTGGGACTCCGCGGCGGCGCTCCGCCGCGCTCCGGTGTACGGTGAGCTAGCCTTGATTGTTTCAGGGCATTTGATTCGCTTTATTAGAGGGGAACTTGGTGTTCTCTGATGCGTTTGCCCATTTGCACAATGCACACTCGCAGCTCTGTTGTGTTGCCTGCTGGTAATCGAACCGCATACTCTAGATTAGAACAGCAAAACTGCAAAGTTGCATCGGTTGATGCGCCCCGAGTTCTCCGCTGCATTTCGTGTAAAATTCGATGAAGTTTTAGGCGTGTGTAATTCGGGAAGCATACTTGGATAGTGGGGTATTATGCTTGTGTATCCTTCAGATGCCAAAACGGCATTAATGTTTTGTTGTTTGGTTTTGTAATTTTTTTGTAGTTTATGTAACTAATTGTGATGTCTGCTTCAGGTTTCAGATGTCAAGTTCACTCTGACGTCAAAGTAGGCCCTAGTTCAGGGTTAAAGGATGGGGAAAATTCATCTGGAAGTTGGAGGATCAAGATGCTCTATGATGGCGATTGCCCACTCTGTATGCGTGAGGTTCGTTGCACAATTTATTATTGCTGGGACTTGTTGTATTGAGCTAATGCATGCTTTAGATGATCATAAAATAAATACAGCATTTTGTTTTTCTGCACTTGCTTTACTGGTGTGGCAAGGGACAACTGATTTGTGAAAACTGCAAATGTGAATGGCACATGAATGGAGCAACTAGTTGCCTAACTCAAATAGAGAGAACAAATCATTGTCTAGACTCTTCATTCTGTACAAATTTCATAGTGTGAATAAATTTCTTGTTGAACTACCCAGTGACTTTTATGTTCTCAAATAAACAAAATATGGCTTGTTTTTAAATATGTAGTCTGATTAGAACTTCTCTGACATCATCTTATTCTTCCCCCATCATACTTTATTCTTTCCTTGGGAATTGCTGCTAGCCGTATATTTTACGTTAAATCGGTATAAAAAACTTTGGTTGGGACGTCTGAGAACATGCATGAAGCTTATCTGTGAGACAGTGACGAACACTATTAGCTGAAATACAAATACTATGAAGCAGTACCTTCTAAATAGTTGCATATTTTACTCATATTTATAAAGTGCAATGTTGTTTTAAGTTATAGATAAAACATCACATCAATGCTGACCAATATTGGTTTTGCAGCAGAAACTAAATTTGCCCTACCGCTCATGTATTTACAGGTAAACATGCTGAGGGAAAGAAACAAATCCTATGGAGCTATAAAATTTGTTGACATAAGCTCGAAAGGTTACTCTCCACAAGACAATCAGAACCTTGATTATGAAACTGTGCGTATTTCTTGTAACTACAGATTGACTTGTTTGGTTATAACATACATTGTACTTTCATGTCCTCGTGTCTTTTTAATGTGAAAATACTACTGCAACAAAGATAATCTAGAATTGGTGCAGGAGGCAGAGGATTTCTTTGACTTCTGTTAATCCAGCTACTTCTATTTTTACCTAGTCACTGCTGAATTAGTTAGTTGTTTCCTGAAATCATACTTCATCATAACGTTATGTTATAAAAGATGGAAGGCCATAGGCTCAGCTTTTACAGAAAGCTGAAGGATAATGCTTTTGTTATGTGGCCAACTTTGTAGATATAGAAGGTCCTTAAGCATAGAATGTATTTGTTTGTCCTCTCTTTTCCCCTGAAGTTTTTTTTTTTTTTTTTGTTTTGTTTTGTTTTCAGGCCATGGGGAGGATACATGCTATACTTTCAGATGGAACAATAGTCACAGATGTTGAGGTATGATAGAGGCACTGTCTCAGTGTCTCCTAAAAAATTCAGGAATTTCTCTTTAAAGAAAATCAGAAGATACTGCCAGGTGAACTATTGGGTTATGTTGAAACACATCGGGTCACGAAATAACACATAGGGTTATGTTGTAACATATAATAGTTTGAACATATTTTGCAACTAATGAAAGAAATAAATTCCCATGTGGTCACTAATTCAGCATGAAAGTAATGGATGACTAAATTGTATGACTACCCAAAATATTTAATTCCCATGTGGTCACTTAAATACTCTGCATCTCTGTGCATGTTTCTGTGTTTGTGTGCTTGATCTACTTCAAATACCAAGATTGAGTCTGTACTGACACTAAGCAAGCAAAAATAGCAGTGTTACTCAGCATTATATTTATTGATGACATGCAAGAAGTATAGCTGTATTGCAATAGAGCTTATTGGCATGTATGTCATCACATTCCTAGCAGTAATTGTGCTAACTTTGTGAGATGAAATGAGATGATAAAGAACTGGACTTCAATGTTAGTTGACTTTGACAAAAGCTACCAAATAATCTCATACTGCACTGCCAGGCTAACTCGTATGAGCGTTTAATTTCAAGATAAACAAGATGCTCTTACCTTGTAATTTCGGCAGGCTGTGTTTTTGTCATCTATCTCTGCTTGGTGAATGATAGGATGTGAATTATCTTTAGTCCATCATGTAATGCTGCTACTCTGAATGAACTGAAATGGAAGCCACTGTTTAAAAAGGAAAACAGATGCTCTTATGAATCTATGCATAAGTTTTATGTTAGTATATAGTAGTATTATGTTTTATGCCATTTGATAACAGTAACTGCGGTTGTTATTGCAGGCATTTAGAAAGCTGTATGAGGAAGTGGGACTTGGTTGGATTTATGCAGTTACTAAGTATGAGCCTGTAAGTGCGTATTAACACAAAGCAAATAGCAGGATGTCACAATGTTAACTTTTAGCTGCACGGTTCTTATATATTGGCAAATTCAGTAAATCAACTTAAAGAGTTGTTGAGTGCAATCTGTTGTTATAAAACCAGCCTCTTGTTTGAACTTTTAATGCCTTTTACTTTTACTCGTCTCATTCTGATATTCCGCAGGTAGCTAAAGTAGCAAATGCAATATATGGTGTGTGGGCCAAATACCGGATGCAAATTACAGGTTCAGTGACTAAACATTTATCATCGGGTGCTCTGACAATGTTCTCGTTTCATTTATTTTGGTTGACCGGGAAATAGTGGGGGAAGCCCCCACGGTTAAATTTCATATATATTAAAAGGAAAGAAAGCTGTACAAGCAAGAAAATGAAGCACTCATGTAAACGAGATATGCATATATTTTTCTGAATACTTCGGTGATTTATTTTCTGCGATGTATGACAGGTCGACCTCCTCTAGAGGAAATTATGGAATCCAGAAAACTAGCAGTAAGCCATTTATAATTTTTAATCATGGACTCATCTCTGGAAATTTACCGTCGGCGTGTGAATAACTATGCTGTTTTTCCGCAGGCCGAATGCAAAGATGATAAAGTGTGCAAGATGTGAGCAACGGAGCATCGGTCTGCTGTGGCTACCATCACATACGCTTAGGTAGACACACAATCACACATACAAAGCTAATCTCACCATACAGATCATTATAATGCATAGTGCTATAGATAAGATTATGAGAACGACGATACAGTAATTTGCCTGAGATGTAATAGTATCATTTGTACACTGAATAAATGACAAATATATCTTCAGAAAAAAACAAAGCAGCAGTATGATTGATTTTTCATTTCGCATTGACTTCTTCGATACTGCAGTGAGCTTCCTTCTCATCTTCACGAAATTCTACGGTTTGAGTCAGTTCCACCTTGAGCTGCGCTGACTGCTGACCATATTCACCGTATGCTGCCTGATCATGAGCCATCTCCATTTCCCTTACAGAGCAGGTTTGTGAACTTAAGAAGCAGCAAGCAACCGAACTTTTCATAGAACCACAGCACATCAAGGTTGCAAATTTTGTAGGGCTTCACAACTTGCAGTAACATCTATCTCATGAATATATTATATTTTTATTGTGATACAGCTAGCCTATTCTGAAGGATTATCAAGAATGTTAAGATTATAGTGGTCCCTATCTTTTGAAAGAAAAAAAGAAACTGACTGTTATCAAAACTCTATTCTGTGAAACTATGATGCACTCCATTCCAATGTAGGATCAGTCACTCTTTACTCACAAGAGATTTTTTGACACAATCCACGATACCTTCACAGTCATCTTCAGGTATTACACACTCGGTGTCAGTTTCTAAGCATTTCTGCATGGAGTGAGGAGAACGAAGGTTTCCATGTGTTTGACAGGCCTTCATTGTCTTGCAATGTTCTGCCTCATCATCTCGTATATTGACAAATACATCATACAAGTTATCTGCAATGGGATATGACAAACAGTGAACCCAACTTCATAGGCAACACAGCATCCATATATATACAGTTGAAAAAAATCAGGATGCAGAAACTCAGCTAATGATCAGCTGAAAGTGAATAAAAATGTTGATTCGATGGATCTTAAATTAGAACTGTTTGTTAGGAACTTTATGATGACTTTAGTGACTTGATCAGATGGATCAGTGAAACTGAATTCACATGCTACAGCTAACATGCAATAATCCAAGTTTCTGAAAAGATTAACTCAAGGAAATTGATAAAAGAGGAAAGAGAGAAGGACATCCATACCAATTTTAGGTCTCCTAGAACATGGGACTCTTGCTGTTTGAAATTCATCTGGGAAAACAACCATGTAAGCAAAGGGAACAGATGGTAATGCTTAATACTGAGCATAAACGCTTTAAGCGCAAATAAAGCCAAAGCAAGAGCTAACCGAATAAGTAAAGATCCTCATTCAGGTAATAGTTTAAAGCCGCCTCGGGAGCTGGTAGCTTTTTCAACTCATCTGTTAGAAATAAACAAACATCTGAAATCATGGAACTGGAAACCAGTTGGGACCAAAAAGTTTTGCAACACCCAGTGCGATACTAAAACTGTTCAAGAAAGACTGAGTAAAAAAACAAACTAATAAAATGGTTCATAATGACTTTAGTCTTTCAGATTTATTACAGAAATGGCAGATTGATAATTAAGTTCAACCAATTCGGTGTCACCTCAACATTGCCAACTTGATGGTGCAAGCCAAAAAGGCAATAAGAGCCAAGGTATTACAATTCCACCAAAATCAAAGAGTCATAAAATTTACAAATATAAGTAAATTTTTACTAGTTGTCATGATAAAATTTTGCACGGCAGGAGAGATGTTAAATCCATCAACGTTTATTACCTTCATGGAGCTTAATAAACTTGTCATAGGTTGAGTACGCATGCCTCTCGACACATTCAGAAAAGTGGTCTGTATATAAGATAAACGATTCCAAGCATTATCATTGTAGAAAAGGCATGGAAATAAAAATGATAAAGTGTTTTACTTCATAATTGGCATAGTTGCACACTTACATGCCATTCTTGGGCTCACCATGTACATCACAACAGTCATGAAGTAGTAAAAAAATGCAGCAAACCGTGCAAGAAAACGATCAACCCATAAAGAGTTGCCACCCAATTCCTGACATGAACCAAGATGAGGAATAAAGTCAGAACATCAAAGACCATAACCAAGATATTAAAAAAATCAGCTAATGTGTCAATAAGCAGTAGGTTGAATTCCTTTAAAGATTATATTAAGGTAAAGAAAACGGGATATGCTAACAGTTAACATAATCTAAAAGGACATCTAAACAGGAAGAAACAGCATATATGAATGCACTGATGTGCAGACAGAAAGAGCTACGCGGGGGCGGCGCGCACGGAGAGGGAGGAAGGCGGGCGGCGGCGAGCAGCGGGTGGAGGGCGCCGCCGCGGCGGGGAGCGGGGAGGCGGAGGCGACCGCCGCCATGCCGACGACCAGAAGGTGTTGTTGCGCCGCGCGGAAATGGGAAGAGGGAAGAACCGAAGTTGGAGTGGTGTACTGTACCTGTACTTGGAGAATTGGATTGGAGATTTGGAGTATATTCGCGCGGCCTGCACGGTGGCTGCGGTGTTTGTCGCGGACTTGCGGGGTTTTGGAGCGGAACGGCCGTTTGATAGTAGTACCAGAGAAGAGTGGAACGCACGGTGAGACAGCAGTGGTGGTGGAGTGGAGCGCGGAGGAATCACCGAATCGGTGGGCCGATGCCGGCAAAGGCGCAGGATCTCGTCGTCGCTCGCTGATTCATCGCTCGTTAGTTGGGTGGGACATTCGCGTCGTGGTGTAATTAGGGTTTAGAAAATCGTGCAGTTATTACATGAAGTATTTTTTATAGTCTTTGAAATCATAGTATACCTTATAGTAACCAGTACCCATACGATAACCGTCAAACTATAGGTGACGATAACTCTATCCTAAACGGTTTGGTAAATCCTGATCGTGGCATACCGTGTAAATCTTGAGGCAAGCATGCTTTTTATGCAATTTTTTTCTTTCTTTTTGGGAAATCCTATGAACATTGAGCTCTTCTATTGTGAAATTATCGCCGAGATTGTGTGTTCTGAACCATTGTTCGTTATGTGGAAGTTGCTTGTTAGTTTTTGCTGTCTTGGGCATGTGATTGCTGCTGATGCTGCTTTGCCGTGGGCGCTCGGGCGAGGCCGGTGCAGCGGGCCAGTGGATGCCGCTTGCCATGCGACCACGCGTGAGGACGCAAAGACCGCCGCGGAACACGGGGCAGGCAGCACGAGCAGTGTGGCCGAGCACGACTGCACGACCGCGCGAGTGGTCGCCAATCTTGCGGCGAAGATACAAGCCCAAGGTTTAGGCCAACAGATTTTTCAATGCGTCAAATGATTCTTCTCACCTTTTTTTTTATCTGCAGGTTGTAACACTAACTGCTGGCATAGCCCATTCGCACGAACTGCAACACGAGATAATACTATGGGATCCCTGATATTATTCCCAACTCATCGGTTCCGGACACCAACAAATGCTGTGTCCATCGACGATTTACAGGTGCAATGCCTCAACGAGGCAGACACATTTTGAAAGGGAAAACAACATGGCAAAAAGGACAAATATCAGCCAAGCTAGTAGTAAACGGTTAACATCAGCGCAAGGCATTTTCCTATGAGAATTAGGAAGATAATCTCCCTAGTTCCGATCCTATATCTTATTGAAAAGGATGTTCCAATCCTACAAAATTTGGAACGTCTGCCAGTCATATGAACCGGCTTCTTTGGTTTCTATTCTCAGGCACATGGGCATCAATGTTCATCTGCATTTCAGAGGAATCATGCACATCCTGCTGCCTGAGAGTTATTGTTAACATTTTCAGATGATGCTTTCGCCTGTCAACCGAGGGGCCTCGACAGTCTTGGCCGCTGGTCGGTTCCTTCTGAGTCTGTTTTTGAGTTTACTGAAAGGCCGCCAGTGCCATCTGTGGTGTGAATTGATTTGGCCCATCAGCTTCTGTTGCTCTCTTCGGAAGCCTCTCCGAGCGTACCAGGCTCCACCCCGCCACCCTAGCGCATACCTAGCAAGTTACAAAAGAAGAGCGCATCTAAGTTTATGCAAACAAATAGTCAGCATAAATACAATTTGTTACTAGCACTATTGTCATCAGTTGTCTTGAAATCATTCCCAAACTTTATCAGACAAGTTTGCCGTCTTTTTTCCACTGTTTGGTTAGTAGCACAATCTAAGGCCGTTTATGCAAAGAAAAGAAGGAAAATTCATACTAAAGTAAGGAATTGATGCATGGCATATGAGGTTTAACACCAGACAGTGAATTTTCCAGTTCAGACTAAATACATGAAAAGATAACAGTTAAAATATGGCCAGTGTAGTGCATACCTCAGCGGTTCTATAGTTGGAACAAGTCAGCAGGATATACCAACGTAATAAAAAAAATTGTACCGCTTAATGCTAGTTCTACTGAGTCTGGAAAAAAAATTCAAACTCAAACTAGCAAATTTAATGTAACATTTTCATATCCTATGTCAGAAATTTAATGTAACAGACCAATGTATAAAGTTTGCTTCAGCAGAGGAAGCATTAGAACCTTATGTAGAAAGTAAGTAGCAGGCCTAGTGTTACAACAATTGCATAAAACTAAAACCATTTGGTAGTAGTGATTTCTAGAGTTGATCAATGTTTGTGAAAATTGAATTTACATATCAACAGAAAGAACATACCCGACAACTGAAGTTGTCAATGCAGTGGCTACACAGGCTGGAGTGCTGATATTACTGGAAGTGACAATCTTTTTAATCTCTTCATGTTCGACTTTATGAGTATCCTTCAGCTGTGACAACAAAGAAATAAAGAAAAAGACTGAGGAAAAACATTTCAAACATTATCCATGGTAAATATCGGGAAAAAAATTACAAGAAAGCACTGAAGGACAAAAGGAAATCAAGGATGAAAGAAGGAAAGCAGATGGTACAACTCCAACCATTGCCATGGACCAGGGCAAGTTGACTATTAGGTGGTAACGAAAATCTGACCATCATCATTTCATGGAAACATATTTAAGCATCATCATAGTGTATAGATCCAATGTCACACTCACCATGACTCATTTGAGAAACTAATAAAAGAAAAACATAATGCAATTGCAACTAAAAAAAGGTATTTCGGTATTGTCATTAACATGGCAGCAAGCATGTCAGATTGGAATAGCAATACCGAACACAGAGAAAGAAACCCAGTGATATACATTCACAAATAAGTAAGCATGCTAACAGACTAACCAATAAATGACTTACAGATTGTTCAATTGAGTTAAGTCTCTTATCAATCCTTGATTGTTGCATGTGCCGCAAAGAATAACCTACAAAATAAAATTCACAGTTTATATTAGAAAATTGTAAATCCAGCAAACTTAAGTAAAAGTATAACCGAAATTCCACAGGGATTAGGGGGCAAATGAGAACTGAAGCATAGAATGGTTGTCAGATTCAATCATGAAAGAGAAACTATCAGTTGGAATGGCGTGGGAGAATGCTGGGATCTTTTAACATAACATATAGCAGGGCAGAAAGCAGTTCATAACAAATGAAGTGAGGTCCATTAAGGAACTAAAAAAAATTGAGCAACTACCTTCCTAATTTCCATAAACCTAATCAACAATCAGAAAGTGGGAAAGAGAGCAGAGTCCAACTGCAGCCATAATGTGAGAAATATTGCTACAGTTCAGCTCTGGTTTCTAATTCAGGTATTCCCTAAAGTAGTCTTGCTGAACCAACTATATAATCTAGTTTTATCAGCTTAGCAGTTGCAGAATCACAGCACTCGCTACATCAGCTAAAGATATAGAAAAGGATGTCCAAATCAATCGACATACAACTTGGCGCACTTGCTTCCACGCATCACCCACTACCAAATGACCGAAACGCTAAGATCGAGAATGGCATACGCAGCCGCGGAGGCAGGTGAAGCAGTAGCGTACCGGCCCACGCGGTGAGGACGGAGGCGATGGAGGTGCCGACGGTGAACACGACGCGGTGGCTCTCGAACACTTCCTGCGGGGCGGGGGCATCACCGCGTCAGCCGATACGGGATTGGGGATGGATTGACCTAGGGCTAGGGGGTCGCCCACCTTGGTGGAGAAGAAGGTGTCGCGCACGGCGGCCCAGGAGTTGGACGCGCGGCGGCGGAGGTTGGGCAGCGAGAGCGCCTGGCGGGACAGCAGCGCGCGGCCGGCGCCGCCCAGCCGCCGCACCACCATCTCTCTCTCTCCGATCTCGGCGCCGCCGCGGCCGCACCGGTGGCGGAGTGGGGTTCCAATTATTTTGGGGGAATTTGGGAGGGACGCGAGCGAGCGAAGCGAGAGAACGAGCGGACGGCTCGGTTTCGGCTCGCGGCGAGACCAACTTGCGCAGGAAGAAACGCAGCCTGCGGCGCTGCGCCGGCGAGGAAATCGGAGTTACCACTCGTAATCCATCGCGCAGATGCACCGGGCGCCGAATAATACTCCGCTAGAATTTCTACTCCTTCGATTCAAAATGTAGAGACGTTAATTTTTTATTACGTGTTGACTATTCGTTTTGTTTAAAAATTTAAATAATTATTTATTATTTTCATATCATTTTATTTATTGTTAATACTTTATGTACACATATAGTTTTACATATTTCACAAGTTTTTTAATAAGATTAACGTTAAAATTTGCTAAAAAGTCAACAATGTCAAATATTTTGAAATGGAGGGAGTATTGTATTCCGATGACATACGGGAGGGAATCGCGTATTTCTAATTAATTCTTAGACATTCTTACTGCACTGCCCGTATATCGGTATATATATAACCATTAATAATTGTAGTTTTGGTATTGTTTGTGGTACAAGGAGTTATATAATTTTTGGAGGTAGAATATAAGTTATACTTGGGATCATATATACTCTCATCAACTGAGAATTTGTAGAAATGATATCGTTTTCTATATTACTTGGGATCAGAAATTACCAAAGACGATACCACTTCTATATAAACGTAATGTCACGATTATCGCTACTGTTTTCATCCTCGGCTATCAAAGCTAGGAGTTATAATTTTACTATTTTTAAAAGATACCGAGAGTTATCATATTTTTAATTGTAAGTTTGATATCTTGTATCTCTAGGTATCCCGAGTGACTATTTATAATATAAATACTTTTTAGACATTTTCTTTAAGTATCATAAAATTTCTCATGGAGTATATACATAATGATGAGATGTGCCCATCAGCCCATAATCTGTGGTAAGCTTTAGTCGTTGGAATTGCTCAGCAAACCAAGCACAGTTTTCACCGGATTGCTCGTATTCAAATTATGTACTACTAATAGAATTGATTTGCTCGTCAAATTGTTCCGTTCAATTGATCAATTTGCTGGTTGTCGTACACCAACCCGCTACTTGTGGCTTATCCAGTTCTCCTATACATTACTTTTCTCTGGACAGTCGCTTGCAAACCCAATAAATAAAAATAATAATTTTGATATTTTGCTGTTTTGATACATTGCGAGATGAACAAACAAGAGATGGATCAGACGGTATTCGCCCTTAAAGATTGGAATATTTGTTCTATCAAGAACATCATGACATAAGTTGGAAAATCTCTAGATTTTTTTCCTTTTTGAATTTGCTAAATATCATTTTAAAAATAGGACCAAAATCTTGCAAATTTTTAACCTTAGAATTTTCTCTGTGATTCGTGCTCCAATCACCTAGCTCCTTTTTCTCCAACTCGGACATAGCTCCAGTGATCAATGATGACTTGATGAGTTGGGATTAAGGATCTTGTGTGGCTATATTGTGCTCCATTTTTTTGGTTCACTTGTTACATACGATTCATTACCTTTAGTTTGTTTATAAATTCACATTCACTTTGTGTTTGTAAGTCATGAAAAAGCTAGAGAGAATCCTAATATCATTTGCTTTCAAAACGTGGTACAAACGCAAATACTCGTATATACGCGGATGCACACGTTATCCATACGAGCACATCCGAAAGAATACGATAGCATATCTCGAGATTGATAAGATCGAACATAAGCATCTCGCTGTCGATGGTATATTGATAACCAGTAAGTTAGGATTTAAAGTCAAGTTTGCATGTTCTATTGTAAGAAACCTAATGGCAGAGCTCAGTTCGCAGCCAAATAGCATTTTTCTTCAAAGATAAAATTTTTTTTGCTTTATTTAAAGGGTATTTAAAGGTGTCTTTTTCATCAATGAACTATTTCGAAGTGCGATACGCCAATTTTTGCCGTAGAAAAAAGGTTTTAAGTGTACTCCATTCGTTTAAGGCCTACTTGGCGAGTTGGGCACAGAGTACCATTTGCTGGATAACTGATGATATAACCCATAAAATTATTTAAAAATCACTTTCATGATCATTTACTTGCCACGATAGAGTTCATTCCCCTTGTTGATTGTTGCCAATGCGGCGATGCCACACCTAGTCCCTACTCCCTACCAAGCAAACTGATCGGCACGTGAAATAAGATTTTGTAAGGGACAGAAAGTTATGGGAGGTGGATCACAAAGGAGATATGCGTGGCTAGATGAAAAAAAGGATAATAAATAAATAAAATGCATATGAGATGATAAGTGATAATGCATACAAGTGGCTTAAGCTTGTGCAATGATTTACAAGAAGGGGAAAAAAAGTTGATCGAGATTGATGCCGACGAACATATGCGTGGAAGCAATGCTAAATCGCTAGCACGGGTAGAAATCGTAGGCGTGTACTCATGAATTTCGTATAGAAATGTGTAGGAATAAAGTAGATCGTAATCCAAGAAAGCGAGGAAAAATTAGGTGTTTGATTTTGAAACTCAAGAGGGCCATTCCTTGTCAATTATCGCGTAAAGAATAGTGGTACAGACTATGTCGAGTTCGAATACAAGCATCTAATTGGGAAAAGATGACGAGTAGTAGAATCGTCTTCTCCGGTTGCTTCGATTCGGTGTGGATTCCTATCAGAGCCGCAGGTCCGTGCACAGGTCGACGTGGTCCCGGTCCAGCGGCGGCGGGAGGTTGAGGTCGAACGCCGCCACGCGGGACCGAACGGTGGAGGCGTCGTCGGCGTCGTCCACGACGGAGGCCGACGAGGCGCAGTCGCTGTGGCAGCCGGCGTCGGGCGCCGGTGGCGCGGGGCCGCGGGACCCGCCTCCGGGGCACCGCCACCGCCGCCGTGGCCGTAGGTCTGGGCCCGCGAGGCCCGCTCGAGGACTCCACGGTGGAGCTCGCGCTGCACGCGGGGCCGGTCACCGGCGGCGCCGCCGCCGCCGTCTTCCCGGGGAGGTGGTAGTGGGGCGACGGGAGCGGGAGGGAGGAGACGAGCGGGAAGTTGGTCCTGGCGAGCGGGCCGCGGAGGTTCCGCGCGGCGACGTCGTAGGCCCGCGCCGCGGCCTCGGCGGAGTCGTAGGTGCCGAGCCACACGCGCGCCCGCTTCGCCGGGTCCCGGATCTCCGCCGCGAACCTCCCCCACGGCCTCTCCTCACCCCCTGTACCTCGGCGCCGCCGCCTCGCACATCACCTCTCCCCCACCATCTCCACAAATCAACAAACACCTCCTCGGCGCGGCGCTGCAACGCGAGAAGGCTTGAGCTGCTGCGCTGCTGGGTTGAGCTGAGCTGAGAACGCGGCGGATTTGGCTACGGGGAGGAGAGGGGTGGGGGTAGAAGAAGGAGGAGGGCGTCGCGTGGTGGGAGGCGACGCGGGGAGGAGGAGGGGGATAGCTTTGCGCAGCCGCTTCCCACCTTCCCCACTGCCTCCTCCCCCTCTCGTCGTCCTCTTCTCTTCATCGCGGTCCATTACTTTTCTTCCGCGATTTTTTTTTTTTTTTTTTTTTTGCGTGTGTCGTTGCCGAGTTTACTTCGTATTCCCGCGTCGAGTTGTGGCTGGCGCAGCAATAACACGTTTCGCTTTGCCTCTTTCGGTGTTACTGCTGCCGCCGCTCTCTCACACACGCACAGCACAGCTGCACAGGTCGCTGTGCTGTCCACTACTACGTGGAACGGACTCCCGCCGCACTAACCCGAAGATTTCTCCAGGATTTGCTCGAACTAAACACCCAAACACTGACGACGCGGGATTCGAATCCGTGGCTCCGTGCGTCCGGAGTGAAATCGTTATTACAGCGAGAGGTAGGAGTACTCCATGTACTGCGGAGTTTAAAACGAATGATGAATCATGATGACCTTCCAGCTGACTGTCCGTGTCCGGGCGAGTTTTTGATTTGGTCGTCTTGTTTACCGTCGCTAGTAATTACTGTTGGTCAGACGTACTGTAGTTCATTTAGGTCGTGGGTCACTTTAATACACCGGCGCTAAGCTCACGGTATGTACATGCTAGTAACATGCATGAGGGAATTACCCACACTGTCATGTCGTTTCATTCTAGCCGGGGTTTGTTAACATGGCGCCATCATCCAACTTATAGCTATTAGTTCAACTATATATCTGTGCAAACCAAACTTTGTCTCCATAGCATTGCTAATTGCTCCTACTCATTAGGCCTCAATCAATGTTTAGACCTACATGTCTAAAGAAACAAACACCGATTGATAAGGGCTATTTGGTTCGCAGCTACTTGTTCCAGTTTCCAAAAAAACAAGAATTTTAATATTTAAATTTTATAGACAATATATTTTTTTTCACTGATTTCCATACTTTTCACCGTTTCAATTATTCCAAAACTAATGAGATGTTCAAAGATAACCCAAACAATTCAAAATTTGACAACTCAGGTAACAAAAATACAAATTTTAATATAACCTTAATTCGCTTGCAAATAACATAAAAATCATTATATTTTGAAATAGAGGGAATACAATTTATATCGTATAAGTTCGATTTAGTTAGACACCCGTTTGATCCATGCTATACATGTAGAACATTCACGTTTCTAATGCATAAATGTGTGGCATGGTTGCATTCCTCTAGCCAAAGAGCCATTCATTTGTTAGCCAAATGTTAGGATATATTGTTGCCAATCATGTCTAAGTTTAGACAAATCTAACTAACACATGCAGCTATTGGTTGCGTCATAAGTATGGCAACATTCCTTTCTAAAAAATTAGGCCCCACACATCAACGACTTGAAAAGTATGAAAATATTTTCTTAGAAAGTGTTCTATAGCTATTGTTGTTGAAAATCACTAATAAAAAGCTACATTATTAATCTGTGGCTCGCAGCGCAACCGTAAAACTTTCACACGAACACATTGAGGGGCGTACCTAGTAAGAGCCAATATGATCCTTGGACACCGGTATTCTTTTTTTTACGGTTATAAGTTATGGCCCTATTCGGCTGTAAGGTGCAGCCGCTGCACTACAGTGTGGCTGCCACAGCTACTTCTAGATATTTCTGCTTTGGTTGGCTGCACCACAGCTACATCAGTGCAGCCGAACAGGGCTATGTATTTATACCGTGTAAGATATCCCAATCAAGTTAAATTGGACATTTGAGAAGGCTACTGCATAGACATGTGAGCATAAGGATCTCCGATAATTTTTATTCTAGGTTTGCCATTGAACGTGCCCCTTAGGCTACGTTTGCAACCCCATGTTCCCAACCTCTCTCCCTCGTTTTCCGCGCGCACGCTTTTCAAAATACTGAACGGTGCATTTTTTGTAAAAAAATTCTATACGAAAATTGCTTAGATTTCAAGTATTTAGTTTTATGCGAGTAAGAACTTTTGTTAGCAAATGGTGATGCATTATGACCGTCAACCAAACCGATTTTTGAGTGTGCCAAACAAACTACCCCTAAATTCTTGTTACAATATAGCAGCGCTGGTTAAACGTGTGCAGGTTCATATCATTTCACCGTGTAAGTTTAGGCAACCAGGTTCATAATATGATTTCACCTTGTACCGGTTGGGAAGAAAACGGCGATCGACAGGTGACTGGTCACACAGCTCGCAGCAATCAGCCGCTCGCTGCGGCGCTGCCTCCTGCCCATGACTCGTCCATCCTGTGGCTGGCTGCGCGCGGTTGCCACGCCCACGCACCGCCCGACGCACACCTCCCCGTTGGTGGAGTCACGCCTCACGCAGTGGCTCCCACACCACACACGTCGACCTCGACCCCACAAGCCAGAGGCGGGCGCGCAGCGGGTGGTCGCCCGCCCGCCAACCCACGCGGCTGCGCGGGGCGCGCGACCAGAGGGACGTCGACGCGTGGTGGTGTCGCTCGCGCCGCCCGAGAAGCGCACCGTCTTTTGATGCGACGCGATGTGACTCGTCCGACTCAACTCGGGAACTGAGGCCACGCGCGGGCCCCGTTTTTGACCGCGCCGCCACCGCGACCAGGCCAAGTCTTCCATCCCATCTCCCGCCGCGTGCGCTGCTGTTCCTCTGGGCCGCCTAACCCTTTCGCGGGCTGAAAGTAGCCTGAAACCGCGAGAAGCCCAACAAGACACCGCGAGGTCCATGGCGCATTTGCCGCGGCGATCGAGCCGTTTACTCTTTAAAACCCGCGCGGGAGCCGATCCCCCGCGCGCGGCAATCGGGGCATTCGCCAGCCACACCTCTCTCCATCCTCTCGTTCTCTCTCTGTCTCCTCTTCTCTCTCCCCCGACGGAGAGGAGAGAAGGCGAGGAGCCGGGGGAGATGGGATCGGACTCGCCGCCCAAGAAATGGGGCCTCAGGGAGCAGCGCGAAGCCTACCTCCGGTGGTTCTCCCTCGCCGACGACGGTTTGCCCCCCACCATCGCTGAGCACGACGCTCTCTTTGTGTTCTTGTCTTCCTCGATCTTTGCCGGTGAAAATGTCTCTGAATCTGTTGGTGTACGTTGGTAGAAAATGCCTCTGAATCTATTGGTGTATGTTGGTAGATGGAGATGGGCGCGTGACGGGGAAAGACGCGCTCAAGTTCTTCGCCATGTCGAATCTCTCCCGCCCCGAGCTGAAGCAGGTGCAAATTCTCTTTTAGGCATAATCAGAATTGTAGGAAAAGATGCACGATTCTGGACGACAACCGTTATTGCTCGGAGATATATATATATATCAAAAGAGAGAGAGAAAGCCAAACGTTTGGTTATGATGATGCACATTTTGTTCTGTTATGAAATTATGATCACAATCCACAAGCATTACATTTTTCCTTGGGACATTTAGGTCTGGGCAATCGCTGATTCCAAGCGTCAGGGTTATCTTGGATTCTCGGAGTTTATGACCGCAATGCAGGTATGTTCGTGACACTGATTTATTTTTGTGGGGCATTTGAATTTGATGCTGCAATTGATATGGTACATTAAAGCACATGCCGATGTGCAGCTGGTTTCTCTTGCACAAGCTGGGAATGAGATCAGTCAGAACACCCTTGCACATGCAGGTAAAACTGATGCAATTAGTAATTATATATACTTTTTTTTAGATAATGGAAATGGGTTACATCTCCGGCCTCTGCCCGTAGGCAGTAATTATATATACTTAGCACTAGTTATATTTCTGAAGAAACTATTGGCATACTCACCATCACCTTTTACATCAGATTTGGAGACGTTGCTACCTCCGACAATGGAAGGTCTGGACAAAAAACTAGTATGTCTGCATCGATCTTTTAGTTTCATTTGCGTTGGAAAATGCTGCAGCTACAGCACACGGACATTTTAATTTCTCTAACCATTTCTCCATTTTTTTTATCCTGAAAGAAAAAGAATTCTATGAGCAAGAGCAACTCTGATATTATCGGTATGGATTGTTACCTTTACCTAGGGGGGAGTTCCTTTTTTTCTCTTGGTTCATTTGGCCCATATATAGTTTCCAACTTTTATCTTGCCAATCATGCAGTACGTCATCCGTCAGAATTGCCTGCATCAGCCAACTGGTTTAACTCCAAGTCAGGAAAGAAGGTACAACAATAACGCAGGTGCTGATAATATGAGTACATATTATTACAAATAGTTTTACATGATGCTAATTATTCTCTGCGCAGATTCCTTTAAGATCAGTTACTTCGATCATCGATGGGTTAAAGAAATCTTACATTGAGAAGTTGAGGCCACTAGAAAAAACATATCAGTTCGATGACTTTGTTTCACCTTTGCTGGTGTGTCACCTCCCTTATGAACTTCAAATTTCACATATACTATTCCATCGCTTGTTGGTGAAATAATGCTTGATACATCTTATCTATTCTGGGTGTGTTTAGTTCACGTCAAAATTGGAAGTTTGGTTGAAATTGGAACGATGTGATGGAAAAGTTGGAAGTTTATGTGTGTAGGAAAGTTTTGATGTGATGGAAAAGTTGGAAGTTTGAAGAAAAAGTTTGGAACTAAACAAGGCCTCTATTCCTCTCAGTTGGCATGCATGACTTCCTAATGGAGCTTTCTACGTCATGTTTTTCCATTTTGCAGACTAGCAGTGATTTCGATGCGAAGCCAATGGTCATGTTGCTGGGTCAGTATTCCACAGGAAAAACCACATTCATAAAGCATTTACTGAAGACAAATTATCCAGGTAAACAGGATGAAATATTGTGTTCCTTTTCCTTCTTATTGAGAATTATATTTTCCATTGTCTCTTTCTACACATTTTCCCTTGAAAAAATGTAACAATATCTGAGTTGTTTCTCTTGCAGGTGCTCATATTGGTCCAGAGCCTACAACTGACAGATTTGTTGTTATTACTGTAGGTTCTATACGGAGATGTGTCAATTTGCTTTGCCTAAATTTTGTTTGTTCTACCTAACATATCTCCACTGATCTTCACTTCCCAATGATACATCCTCTCACTACTGCAGTCTGGACCTGATGAAAGATGCATCCCTGGAAACACAATTGCCGTGCAAGCAGACATGCCATATAGTGGCTTGTCATCTTTTGGGACAGCATTTCTATCAAAGTTTGAATGTTCTCAGATGCCTCATCCAGTATATTCCTTCTCTTGCACTGATTATTCTACTTCATATTTTTCATTATGTTGCACTTAGAAAGAAGCTAATTGTTAGCATCTTTTACATTGCCAAGCTACTGGATCATATAACCTTTGTGGACACTCCTGGAGTTTTATCTGGGGAAAAGCAGCGAACACAGCGTAGCTATGACTTCACTGGAGTTACATCATGGTTTGCAGCCAAGTGTGACCTAATTCTTCTCCTATTTGATCCACATAAGCTTGACATCAGCGATGAGTTCAAGCGTGTAATTGGGTCACTCAAAGGGCATGATGATAAAATACGTATAGTTCTGAACAAAGCAGACCAAGTTGATGCACAACAAGTGAGTGTTATTGCTATCCCTTTATTTAGTGTGATAACATATTCCATTTTCATCCTCTTTATGCATAGGAAAAAAAATCATGGAGCGTGATAAGAAACATTGATTTGTTTTTTACATTTCAAGTGGAGACAAAAAAGAGTAGCTATGTTGATTGAAAGCAAATAACGGTTTTGCTTCTGACAAATTTATCCTCAGCTCATGAGAGTCTATGGAGCACTGCTATGGTCGCTTGGAAAAGTTCTGAACACACCAGAAGTCATGCGTGTGTACATAGGGTATGATGTCATCTTCCCCAGAAGCTTCACCTTCACATATGGCAATGCATCGATCAATCGGATGGTTTTGCAAAGATCACACAACCTTACCACTGACAATTCCAAATTAACATGTGACAGTTCATTTAACGACAAGCCGATTAGGGAGACAGTAGCTGGGCCACTGGGTAAAGAACTGTTTGAGAAAGAACAAGAAGACCTGCTCTCCGACCTGAACGACATTCCAAAGAAAGCCTGTGACCGTCGAGTGAGAAGCTCATCATCATCATCATCAGAAACACCTTTTCTTGCAAGATTACATATATATGCTCACTCATGCTAACCATTCATTCTGTCACTGAAAAACTGTTTGGTGTTTTCAGATCAACGAATTCGTGAAGCGTTCGAGGTCAGCCAAGGTCCATGCTCACATAATCAGCCACCTGAAGAAGGAGATGCCGGCGCTGATGGGCAAGGCCAAGGCGCAGCAGCGGCTGCTCGACACCCTCGACGAGCAGTTCGCCAAGGTTCAGAAGGAGCTGCACTTGCCGGCCGGCGACTTCCCCAGCGTGGAGGAGTACAGGGAGACACTGAGCGCCTACAACTTCGACAAGTTCGAGAGGCTGAAGCCCAAGCTGGTGCAGGGCGTCGACGACATGCTCGCCTACGACATCCCCGATCTCCTCAAGAGCTTCAGGAACCCCTACGAATGAATGAGCAAGCAGCAGCAGCAGCAGCAGTTAGAGAAGGCGTGTTCGACCACAATACAAACATGGATCTTTCTTGTTCACAAAAAAAAAAGAATGTGATCCGTGAATCGTCAATCCATCTCTTTTGTGCTCCACGAAGGCGCGATATATATAGCTTTTTGTTGGCGATTTTCTTCAGTCTTCTGCAGTGATCTATGAAGAAGGCAGTGTGACAGGAATGTGCAAAGTGAAGCCGATTGGAAAGTTTGGAACAAAGCTAAACTGGGCTTGGGCTTGCGAGATCAGAATTTGCAATGTGCTCGGCCCATGAGACCAGGTGTGTGTGCGGTACAGCAGCACGAGTCGCATACTATGTAATGTACGGGCGTGTTGCGATGCGACACGGCGCTCGGGGAAGACCGAGAAGAGCCGTGAGGAGGACCGTTTACGTGGTCGTAGCATGGACTCGCGTTCGCCGTCGCGACCGATACGGCGCCACGCACGCGCGGTCGCACCGCACCCAACCCCCGATTGGACCGGAGGGAGGAGAGAGCAACTGCACGACTGGTCTGCAAGGGAGATTCCCGTACACCGCCCGTCAGATTCCCCCGTCGCCTCGGCTAAAGAGTTCGCACCCACCAAACCAAACCAAACACCACACGACGCGCTCCTCCCTCTCGCTGCTGCGGAGAACGAAGAAGAGAGGAGGACGAGCTGCGCGGGCGCCATCCAGCAGCGGCTGCGAACAGCAACGTCGTAGCCGACGGGAGCCCGCCACCTACCCGCACCAACCCGTCCCCGAGGTTGGCTTTTGGTCGAGCAGTTGGTGGGCACCTAAACCGGCGAACTGCGGCTGAAGTAAGTGCGAGTGAGTAGTAGTTAGTTGGGGGGGGAGGATGAAGAAGTTGTACCAGGGGAAGGGCCGGAGGGTGCACCCGGCGCCGGCGCCGCAGGCGCAGGCGGATGCTGCGGCGGCGGCGGTTGTGCTGCCGGCCCGCCGTGCTGGCCCTGGCGTCGGCGCTCACGGCGGAGGAGCAGGAGGTGCTCGCCTACCTGCTGTCTGGAGGTGGGCGGCCGGGGGACGCCGCCGCCGCCGCGGGGCTCACCCGCCGGAGATGGGGTGCGGGTGCTTCGGCTGCTACAAGAGCTTCTGGGCGCGCTGGGACGCGTCCCCCAACCGCCACCTCATCCACCGCATCATCGACGCCGTGGAGGAGGGCGGCGGCGGCGGCGGCGGCAGGCTGGCCCACCGCGCCGCCCTCCCCGCCGCCGCCGCCGCGGCAAACGCAGAGGCGGCGACTGCGAGGAGGATGCAGCTGGCACCAAGGAGGCGGATGCCAGCGTGGAACACCACCACGCCTGTGGCTTCGATGGCGAGGAGGACGGCGACTACGAGGGCGATGGCGACGACGAGGAGGAGGAAGAGGGCGACAGCATGGACGGCGATGCGGACGACGAGACGACGTTGAGCGAGGGCGATTGCAGCAGCAGCAGCAGCAGCAACGCCGAGAAGAGCACGGTGGGGAGGCTGGTGCGCTTCATCGGGGAGAAGGTGTGGGGAGCTTGGAACTGAGCTCCTCCTCCTCCTGCTACTGCAGCTGCAGCTGCTGCTCCCCATGTTCTTGTAGATTAGGAGAAGGAAGAAGACGACCAAGAAGGTCAGGTCAAGGTCAGTACTACCAGTAGTTGTTTTGATCAAGAGCACCTCAGCTCTATGCTCCTTTTGCTGTTCTTTCTTTTGATTTCTTGCACTCTGATGAGCACTGAGGTTTGGAGGGAAAATCAAGATGGTCTACTCTAGTGTAATCCAGTCCAAATTACAGTTCTTCCCTTCAATCAACCTCACTGTACCATATTTTTGCTCCTTTGGTTCAACAATGAACTTCTTTTGCAAGAGAACAATATCATTTCCATTTCTTCTCCTTGTAATTTAGTAGCTGTTTTTGCATTGACTTCATGGTACTAGCATAGCATCTGGTTCTGATGGCTGCATCATGTGTATGGATGGAACTGTTGAGTGATTCCTACTGCAATGAAGAGGAATGTTTTTAGTTAATTAACTTTTGTAAAGCTTGAGTGGGCAAGAAATCCTCTTTTATGGGATATCTGCAAATGGAGGCAGTATCAAGTTATGCTTGCCCAGTTGTACATTCCTCCTCTATTAAGGAAAAGCATATGTGCAAAGCCAATTGTTTTTTCCATGATCGTTAAGCGTGTTCCATGCACTAGTTGGGGTTCATCTCCCTGAATAATGGAATCACAGCAGCATCCTTGATGTAGTCAATTCTAACAGTTTCACAGGCAGTGTAATATCTGCTAAGCAACATGTTTTCACCATCTTTTTGAAATAAGGCTATGTTTTGATCACAATCTTGAATGTGGTAAAAGAACAGCAAATTTGACCAACATGTCTTCAGCATCTTTTTGAAAGAAGGCAATGTTGTTGTCACAATTGTAAATGTGGTAAAGGAACAGCAAATTTGGTTCAGACTCCTTCATGGATAAGTAATCAAGTACTGAGTTTTTTCCAGCCAAAAAAAGGCATGTTTTTTCATGTTAAATTTTTTACTTCTCCTTTTCGAATTGTAGTACATTTGTACCCTTTTTCTTTTCAGCTACCCTGTTGGACGGCTCGAAAAAGAAGCATTAGAGCTTTCCTCTTGCACTGCACTGGTACTCTTGAAAAGAATGTGAATAGAAAATAGTGCTACTTGCAATCTGCAATTTGCAAAGCGAAAGTTAGCCGTGAGCGAGCTATAGTTTTCACCCAAGGACGTGTACTCCACAAACTTTGTTAGTATTTCCTTTAGTACAATCAGTGCAAAGCTTTATTGAACTTTAATACTCCTTGCTACCACTGCTGAGATTTTACGGCTTCTTTAGTTTCTCCTCCATCTCATCAGTGACACATTGATGTGCTACTATTAAGCACAAGCTGAGTACCAAAAATGCAAAGGGAGCCCCTAGTGACTGTCACTGTTATCGTAGTACTACAGTACGAGATGAAGGACAGGAAGCAGGTTGCTGACACAATTTATGGGCTCTGCACTGCACCTCTCTCTGTAGAGAGATCAACAAGCTGCAGCACGGAGGCCGGTTGGAAAAGAAACGAGACGTACAAGAAGAAATGCTGCATTTGATGGCTACCAGTGATGTTTTCGATCGGCAGTTTGGCAGGCGGGCGCTGGCCTGCTGCGAAGATGCAAAGGCAAAAAGAAAACGAGAGCCATGACGACGCCGCAGTGCGGATGCAGAGGCAGGGGACCCTTGTATGACGGAGGCATCAGTGTACCTCCTCCATTATTGGGGCTCCATTTGCTCCTGCGAGATTTGATCTCAAATTCGATTTCGATTTTGGAGGATGGTTATCATAGGTCATTCAATTTTGGAGTAGCTTGAATTGAATTCTCCCGTCCTAAATGTCATTCAATTTTGGGGGAGTACGTCTGCACTGCAAGTGTGTGTGGTCCAAAGTCGGGTTAAATTTTGATCGGTCGCTCTCACTCTCGTTCAGCACAGTCGCCAGCGACAGCGACAGTGCGCTCCGTGGAGAGGCCAATGGTCAGCGGCGCCGGAGCCCTGAATTGCAGTCAGCAGCATATGCGTCCATAATTTTCAAACGCACTGTTTCCTATGAATTTCTTACGAAAATCTTCTCAAATTAGGCCCCGTGAGTTGTATGCAGTGTTTGAAATTTCAGAAATTTCGCCCCCACCGAAATGCTAACATCTCGCCCGAAAATTTCGGTTTTTTGTAATTTTTTGTGAATTTGATCAAATTTATTCAAAATCCGTCAAAAATTCAAAAATTTCGTACGAAATTTTTCCGAAATTTCGGTTCTATTGCTCAGCTGCGGCAGAAATGCTGATTTCGAAATTTAAAACCCTGGTTGTATGAAAAACACAAAAATTTTAGAGGATTTTAGTTCTAAAAAAATCCTACAAAGATATTTGAAATAAAAGATTGAATTCTTATTTTCCTTAAAAAAATCTTATGAAATGGACAATGCTATACAAATTTCGAAGAAAGGTTAATAAGAGCTTAAAATTTTCTGAAAAGTTGAGTTTATCTCTCAGCCAATTCATATCTTTTTGTTGCTATCTAACTAAACAACCATTTCTGCGTTTTGCAGTACTCCGTAATTTTCGGTTCTATCAACATTTCATGTTTTTTTTTTCTATTCATGTGGTTTATTTAATTTTTTTTTTGCGGGGATGGTTTATTTTTTTTTTTTGCGGGGATGGTTTATTTAATCTTATGTTTTAAACAAAGAATACTAAAGTACAGCTAAACCTCCAAAATTGTTCGTCTTGTTGGATTGCAGCAGGAAGCATTTTGCCTAGGATACGAAGGTGGTCTCGACGACGAGGATGCGTTCTTGGCTGTACCTGCCTAGCACTGGAAGCAGATCCTCTGACTTAACTGCACATTCATGATGGAATTCCAATGCCGTACAAGATGGAACAAGAACGGGCAGAGAAGGCGCGGATGCACAATCGTCGGTTGATGATCAGCCTAACCCATGACGGATCGATCGATCCGCCAACTGGTGAAATGCCGATCGCCTCTTTGCCAACTCCTGCATGGGTACAGAATTAACACTCTAACTGTCAGCTCTAATTAATATAATCCCTCTGCGCTAGCTTCACAAATCACAACTGTTGGTGAGAGTAGTTCTGGAGCTCTGGATCAGCATTGTTGCAGAAGCAGAAGGGGAACAATCACCTACCTGCAGGGAAGCTCCTCGCTCGGAATTAGACGAGAATTCGTCGATCCGGCCGGCCGTCGTCCAAAGAAGAGCCCTAGCTAGCTAGCTGCTAATTCGTCTCCAAATCAAAGACGCGACATGGCACGCGATTCCTTGCTTGTTGCATTGCCTGGTGGTATTAGAAGAGTTGGCTGGTGGGTCATCGGATCCTTTGCTTCTCACCGAGCTCGCGTCTCTTTTACAAATTAAAGCATGGAATCGAATTCTGTTTCGTTTTTATTCGTTCTCTAAAGATGTATCATCGTTTCCCATGCAATTGCTGTGATCATGCATGTCTGCACGGCCCATTGATTTATTTAG
The DNA here is from genome assembly GCA_009805545.1 of Oryza longistaminata. Classification (NCBI taxonomy): domain Eukaryota; kingdom Viridiplantae; phylum Streptophyta; class Magnoliopsida; order Poales; family Poaceae; genus Oryza; species Oryza longistaminata. Next base: position 30,638,794 of record CM020181.1, read on the forward strand.
GCTGTGTTTAAAAAAAAAATAATTGCACAGTTAGGGAGAAATCGTGAGACGAATTTTTAAGTCTAATTAGTCTATGATTAGCCATAAGTGCTACAGTAACACACATTTGCTAATGACGGATTAATTAGGCTCAAAAAATTCGTCTCGCGGTTTTCAGGCGAGTTATATAATTAGTTTTTTTATTCGTGTCTGAAAACCCCTTCCGATATCTGGTCAAACGTCCTATGTGACACCCAAAAATTTCCTTTTCACGAACTAAACAGGCCCTAAGATTTTCTTCCCTAAATTGCAATAGGTTGGGGGTACAAAAATATCGTCAGCTGGTGGAACGGTTGGCCTAATTGGGCGTCAGCTTGGATCTCGAGAGACATTTGATACATGCTATTCTGGAAGGAAGGATTAATCTAGAGGCGAACAGACGCCATCGTTTCGCTTATTCGCGAAATAAGCCAAACAACATATTTGCAAATAAAAATTAATTTGTGAACAAAATTTTTATATATATGTTCTTAGCAATCTAAAAGTAAAGGCTGAAAAATAAACTTTGACGAAAAAACCTCAAAATCAGTTCTAAGTTTAAAGTTGAAAATTTAAAATTTAGCTGATAAGTATAAGCATAAGTAAAAAGATAAGACCCGAAGTGTCCTTAGCTCAATTTATCGGGTCTCTTGTGGTAAAACTTGAATTATTCTAGTATTTATATGCACATGTTAATTTTGCAAGTTGTGTATACGTATTTTTAATGCAACTTGGGCAGAATTACATTTTATTCCAAATAAACTGGGGGCCCGAAATACATTTTATTCCAAACGGTTGCGACTTTAAGTTATTCCGAAATTCTTTAAGTAGACATCTACAATTCAAATAGGTCAAGCAGAGTAGACTACGAATTTTCCCATGTACGTATAACATCCTCTGTTTTGAAAGCTAAAGTTCGAAAAAGGCACTATTCGTTCACCACTCTTCACAAAATCGTTGGCAGCAGCAGCAAAGTCAAGTGTCTCGCGATCACACATCGCTGAAATGGTCAGTGGTCTGCACACGGAAACGATCAACTTGACATTGGTGTTTAAAAGTGATGACAAGTTTAAAACCTCCGAAAGGAACACGACAGTTCAGTCACTTAAGTTTGAATTTGTGCATTAAAACTTTGAAACTGACATCGTTGTGAGGAACATAACACAGGACAAACCAAATGCTTGCTTAAGCCAGCCAAACAGCAGTACTGTAGTCATCTTCCTATGCATCCCCTGCCAGCCCTATGAGTCTCTTCTGCAGTACTGTCTTTTGATGTGGATCACATGTGGACTTACTGAATTTGGGGCCCACATGTCAGCCACTCAAAGTCAAAGGGTAGTACTGTAGATGATCCTTTTTTTTCCCTGCCAGTCCAAAAGAAAAAAAAACAAGCAACTTAAACTTATTATGTTGCCTGACTGTCTCACAAAGTGTGTCAATGTATTTAATTTGAGAGTTTAGAATTGAACTAGGCAAAAGGGATGTTGTGTTTCACAAAAGTGTGGCAAACTGGCAATGTATTCAATTTGAGAGTTTAGAATTGAACTAGATAGGAAAAGAAAAAAGGACCGGAATGTTGGACACTTGAACAGTAAACTGGAACACGGGGTATTTATTCAATACTTTGTCACTATCTAAATTCTAAGGGGCAGTTGGTCATGCCAGGAACATACAAGCTCCAGCGATTGTACATGTGTGGCTATGGCCGTTATGAGTCAAATATATGTTTGACACATTGATCAATCCCAAATAAAAACTTCCAAATGAATGTTCGTAAAGGTCAACACATTCTCCCCAAATTTTATATACCACAGAGTAACGGCAGCCCAAAGCAATGTTAATTTTCCTTCTCCTGGGAGGCCTTTAGATGATTCTTGATCCAAGACTCAAGAGAATGCAGCTCTTCCTTGGAAATTGAGTGACCAAGACCTGGATATGCCTGATTAAACAAACACAAATGATAACTTGATACAGTTAGAACCAGCTTATAAGTCAAAGGTCCTCTTATGTGCAAGAAAAAAAGAAGATACATAATTACCTTAAATTCACAACTGAAACCAGCATTTTGCAAAAAAGGTGGACCAGCTTGACCAGCTTCAAACAATACTACATTGTCAGCTATTCCATGTGACCACAGAATTGGAGTCTGAAAAGTTGAAAACAGACCCCAAAAAAAAAAGAATCTAAGCTTAATAAATCATACATATAAATAATTAATTTCACATCAAATTTCTATCCATACAGAGAAGGGTTGACCTAACATTTATGAAACATTTATGGAAGTTCAATTACAAAGGAATAAACATTACTCAATATGCTGATGACATCCTTCAAGGTTCAACTATCCGCTTGGTCAAGAAAAACAAGTTCAACTATCCGCCTGATCACCTATTCTTCCATTGTGCCTTTGCAGCGGCATTCTGGGCTGCAATCAGGATTCAGCCCTCAGTCACCTCCGCCCTATTTATGGGGCAGCTACAACCTCCAGCGATCAATCCGGCCATCGAGTATCGAGCCTTCTACCTGCTTAGCTTCTGGCATCTTTGGAACCATCGGCACGATGTGGTCTTCCGAGGGGAAGCACCGTTAATTCAATGACTCCTACGCTGATGCGTAGAGGATGCAACTTTGTGGGTGGAAAAAATGAACTACAGAGAACGCCCTGCAGTGACATAGTGGAAAGTGGAAACACTGCTTCTCTTCTGCTCTCCCTGATGTAACGCTGGATACTTTTTATCACCCTGTACCTCCCACTTTATCCATGTAAATAAAAATTTAGGTGGGGAAAATCACCCTGTTGAACATTCCAAGAAAAACTGTTCCAACGTTGGTTCATTTCATTCTACCCTACCACCTAAGCACTAATGTGGAGGTAAGCTCTTATTTCTAGTGAATTTGATTCTACGGAATATGCAAGTTTGGGCCGCAGTAGATCTTTACATTCATTTGATAACATTCAGGTAAGTCGGATCTTTACATTCAACCAGTTCGGCAGAATTGCTACCATTTAGTACATCCATATTTCTTAAGTTTGCTCAATGACAACTGAACAATGTTGATCAGTAACTACTGTGATAGACAGCACATGGATTTTTTCCAGGTGAATCTGCAACCAACTTGTATTTATGAGATATATTTAATTCAGAGACAAATCCTGGGTATGAATTTATGATCATATCAATGCAGGCATATATTCCAGAAGCGATTGAACTAAACTGCTCACTTGTGCCTTATGAAAGTTCATTAAACTAAACTTGATGAATAAAGCGATTGATTGCATTGCATACCTTCCTCGCTTCAGGTGAAATCCTCTCAGTGACTGACGAACCAAAAGGCACCCACCCACTGAACACTGCACCACCACCTAGCGTCTTGGGATAAAGCAAAACACTTGCTAATGTAAGAGCACCTGCCAACGAACATGCACTCCAATACTTAGTTCACAGTAAAAAATTTCTTACCACTTCAGAAACTTACAATGCAAAGCACTAGTCCTACCTCCTTGACTGAATCCGCAAACAAATATGTTCTCTGGAGGGATGCCATCAGCTACCTCCTTATCAATCATGGCGTGCACATTTTCAACAGCCTTAAGAACCCCACTGTCATCTTGTGGAGAACCCTACTCGTTGAAGATTTGAACAAGATCAATACCTACTGGTACAGTAAATTATCAGCTTAGATAAGTGGAATCAGTGAACTCACAGCGCTCATGGGTAGCTCGTGGATGTCGAACCATGACGGCATCACAGCGCCATCTGCAAGGAGGAAGAAAATCTCGTTACTGAATCAGGAGCAAATCCGAAGCAGAGAAGACGAGATGGCGCGGGGGGGCAACGAGGCGTACGGTTGCAGGAGACGGGGGAGTTCGGGGCGGAGGGGAACGCCCACTTGGTGAGGCGGAACTCCGGCGAGGAGAAGAAGTTGCGGATGGGCTCGTTGGCCGGGCCGGAGTCGCCGAGGCCGTGCAGCCACAGCACGAAGCTCCGGTTGCGGGCCCCCGCCGCCGCCATGGGCGCGGGGACGAGGCGGGCGGCGAGGCGGAGGGCGGCGCGCGGCGGCGGAGGGCGGGCGAGGAGGGAGGCTGCGGCGATGGCGGCGGCGAGGGAGAGAGAGGAAGCGGAGGCGGCTACTCATTGGGTCATGGGCCGAAGTCAACTGGGCCGTGACGCGTCACTCGGCTTGGTCGGTGCGTCAGGCTATGAGCCGGTTTGGTAGTTGCCAAACTGCAATTGGTGGAATTAAAAAAGTTTGAACTGTTTTTGGGGGTTTGATTTGTAAGTTTTACAAATTGTATGTGTTGATTGAAGGATCGAATGAATCGCAATGCAAATTCTAAGATGGAACGGCAGAAATAAAAAGGATCATAAACATTTATCAGATCATAATTTCACAGCATAAAAAGGCATTTCGCAGTATATCAAATGTAGCACCAATGTACCAAGTACCAACAATGAATGGTAGCCATAAATTGGACTAGAACTATCCACATCAAGAACAAGAAGGAGCTATAAAAATTGGGCCTCGGGTTTATGCCCTTTGGTTCTAGAAAAACAAGCGCTACTGGAGATCCATCTTGTCAGATAAGGATGGCACTGGAACTCCAGTTCTTGAGATAAACGATCCTTGATCCATTGTCGAAAATACTGGAGCTCTTCATCCACCAATGTATGCCCAAGTGTAGGATAAGCCTGGTATTTTTATTAGTGAAGGAAAAACAGAACATTGTAGTCAGCAAACAGACAGATTCTTCAGAAAAACTGTTATTTTGTCAAATATGCTTCATTACCACCTTGAATTCGCAGGGCATGCCAATTTCTTGTAAAAATGCACACCCAGCAG